>BQNB010055976.1:0-38869 GCA_026074375.1 Tanacetum coccineum
TGTCTTTCGAGCTAGACTTTTGTCTTGAATCTTCGAGTGACCGAAGCTTCTTTGTTTGGGTCCATTTATGTAAACCTAACACCTATGTTAATCCTAATTCTAACTGATAAAGGGGGGTTTTCAGCCTGAGAGACTGGCACAGGTTTGTGGTGACTTAGATCTACTTAAGATACAATAACACATGCAAGCAGACAAACAAAAGATAAAAGAGCGGTCTAGTCAAATATAAGAAAAATGTATTAACCATGATTAATCCAATTAGAATGTTGGTTTGTTTATTTAGTGCAATGAATACTTATCTCGAGGCGGTATATCATTCTTAAGACTTAGGTGTTACTTCTTCCTAAGACCTAGACATGTAGAATTCTGTCACAATTAAACGCATCCACATAAAGCATCCTATTTGCTGATTATAATCTATCTTAGGGGTTAAAGCAATGGTGATCTTGTTAAACCCTAGCTCATGGAGACTTTACCCACTTACTACTTAATGACAATTTATATACTAGTAGTCCACTGGCCAATTCTTTACCAAATGATTAAGAACGTACTCGTTGATTCCAAGGGTCACCTTCTGGTCCAACTAAGCTCACTAATCTAAAGGCGAAGATAGGTCATTATTTGTGATCCTATTGGTCTAGATATATAAATCAATATATGGAGAGCCATCCCAGCATCTAGCTAACTTGGTCCGTATCACTAGATTCAGTTGAATGATAGGTCACATACAAAAGCACGTAAACAAGTATAAATTGATAAACATAAACAAGAATCAATGATAAATTAAGCAATCGATATAAACAAACCAAACATTAAAATCTTCATAATAATGGCTAATACCCAAGGGTATTAGCCCTCAAACGTCATAATCAATACAAGAGTAATAATCCAACCAAGGTAAACTAACCGAGTTAAATAAATGATACCAAAAATCGAACGATTACTAGAGTATAGGAGATTACAAAGTGTTTCCTATGAAATTGATAGCTTTGCTTGACCTCTTCTTCTCTTCTTGTCTTTTGAAAATCGACTTTTGTGGTTATGGTATCGAAAATATGATCAAGCAACCTGAAAACCCGTTTTTAGGTTTTCTATTTATAAGGTCTAGAATTTGGTCGATACGGCGTATCTAGTGGCTTGGATACGACGTATCAAGGGTTTCTTGGAGTAGGGAGCACATTTGATATCTTCCAAAATAGTTTATTACTTTAAATTGAATACGGCATATAGACTCCTTCTGGATACGGCGTATTGATTTTATTCATTCATGGTCTTTTGTGATGTGCAGGCACAGATACGCCATATCTTCCTTGATGGATACGACGTATAGGATGTAAGAGTCAGTTTCTTCATATTTCTTTGTTTAAGCTCCAAAATGTGTGCCTTTTTGCTAATATTCACCAAGTACTCCATAATTACTGCAATCCTCAAATACAAACGATTAAGTAACAATTCTTGCAATAATCATATAAAATGGGTTATTTACATGGGATAAATAATGCTATAAAAGTTACGTTATTTGATGTCATCAAATATCCCCCCACCTGAATCCTAGTAGTCCTTAAGTAGCCTTTAGACGTTTATGAAAGTGTATCCCTAAGGATTTTTCTGTTAAGCATTTATTTGATCAATTACAAGTACACAACCAAACACCTCACAAAATAGGAAGATGAAAACACTCAAATCACTCAACTAATCTATGTGGTAACATGTAACTAATTCGCTCAATTGCTCGGCAGTGATGAGTATTCTATCATATGCTTGGCAAGGATACACATCTCCACCACTAAAGCTAAGGAGTAACAAGTTTATAAAGGTAAAATGGGTTTTATTTTTAAAGGATTAGGGTTGATCATTCTACAATCTTTCACCAAAAGTACCACACCAACAAGGCAACTAAATCACACATACATGGCCGTAACGACGGAATAGACATGTGTGTTCGACCACATCCTCATTCATGTTTAACCAAGGTTTAGGATGAATAATGATATAGGGTGTGGATCTTCTAACTTTCACCAAAAGTAATAAACCAACAAGGCAGTTGAATCGCGCATACATGGCCGTAACGACATAATAGACATGCATGACTCGATCACATCATCATTTGAGTAAAACCTAAGGTTAATGATTAAGAAAGGAAATAAATTATTGTTAATTAAAATTCACGAAACAAATCGATTAAGTCCAAACAGATAAGGTACAAGTTGCTAGACACTTTTCCCGACCGTTACCATGATAAAGACACAACTATATATACAAACGTCTTGATCATAGATCAAAAACAACAACCTAAGTTGGCATTCCCGTAACGGTTAACTTCCCAATCATCCCATACTTTACATACTTTTACATAGGCAAGTGGCGATATCTACCACTTTATACAAAACTTTACATCATTGATTTATAACCATCCATCAACGAATAATTGATCCTTCAAATAATTCCATCGGTTTAAGCTTTAATGAACCGACTATCTTCAAACTTTCCTCCTCTTTTTTGTTGCGATTTTTCTAATTTTTTGATTTTTTTACATAACTACGAATCTCGATGTAATTTCACCATCTTTACGATCATAATAACTCCGGATAATTTCCTCCATGATTCTTCATTCTTCGGACATACCAATAATTGTGATGGGAGTAAAAATACATGGGTTTGGACTACTTTTTACATTCCCATTGCAACGTGCAATTTTTCCAACCATATTAGAGATAGAAAATGACACAAGACTCGGGAAATACATACTTTACACTTTAAAAAACTAGCAACTAATAAATGGACTTAATCTAACAGGGTAAGCTAAGGTGTAAAGGTGTAGCAAAATAAATAGTTGGTGTTATTCCTAAAGGATTAGCTCTACAAGGTTTTCTAGGGGTATCTTACTCTTAAAATGAGAGTAAACAAAGGGTTTATATAAGGGTTAACTAACTAGTGTAGTTAGTTAATAAAACAACATATAAAGGATTTTTGGGTGTAATCCTAGAAATTTACGAATTTAAACAAGTTACTCCATCTAAATCCATAGTACTCATTATTGTGGTCTCGAATAGATATACCAAGCCAAGTTCTAAAGTCTACAATATCACTAGCACACTCATATTTTTGTAGAATTTGGGTAAACATTTAGAAATGGATAAGGTTGAATCCTTACAATATCTAATAAGGGTTATGTATGCAGGTTATGTAACTAGTAATTTCATAAAAGTATGCTTGAATTTTTTTAAAATTTGAGCATAATTTAAGCATTTTAATGTAAAAAATAAGACAAGTAACATTCTAATTCCTATCCCCCCACTTAAGTTATACAATGTCCTCGTTGTATAGATAAAACATTAAAGGCGGGAAATTAAAAGAATTTGACCGAGAAACTTCCTTGATGTTTTGTTTGGTAGATTCTACAAGTTGACTATATGAGCAAGAATGTGTGTTGTAAATGCGTCTGGATGACTACAACACACATAGGATTCCATATTATTGATACTTCACCAACTTTGTCTGGTTCTTTTCCAGCAAGGTCTTGTGCAAAATATAAGAAAAACATGCAAAATCCTATCTCGGGTATCCTACCGTTAATAAATTAAAACAATAAACTATACAAGAAACCAATACGCCGTATCCATAAACTGGAATATGTCGTATGGAGAAACCTGTAAAAAGTATCAATACAGGTTAGTGTGCTGAATACGTCGTATCATGTGCATGAATACACCGCATAGACAAAACTGACAATGAAGTTTTTATGCAAAAACATAAAGAACTGATAACGTCCAGACATTTAATACGCCGTATGGTATGGAGCAGATATGCCGTATTGATTTTTGGGAATACAGACTCGTTAAAAGTAAATAACAATCCGGGTTGTCACTCGGGAAGCACCTTTCTTTCAGCTAGTCTTTAAGTTATACTTTTCTTCAGCTTTCTTCACTCTATCTCATGCATGCTTACGTGCCCGTATGTGAGCCATTCTTCCATTTTCGCATCTTGGATATATTCGGGTCCTAAGTTTAAGACTTCCTTGTAGAAACTTTTGAGCTTTTGGTGCGGATGCGAGACTCCATTCAGCTTATCATGAATACTAACCTTTAGTAATGGCTTGATCTTGTTACATTGGGCAATGGATAGATGTTTAAACCTTGGATGTGATTGCGCCATTTGGTAAGTCACGTTATCATTACCATTGTGGATAGTGATAATCCCGTCAAACCTTCTTGCTTCCACATATGAAGCTTTGCAAAATGGTTCTCCAACAATGACATCTCCCATGTCTTGATCTCGGTAGCCATCCATATTTTCCACTACTGCAAAATGAGTTACAAAAGAAAATTTTCCAACAAAAATAGGTACATTCATAAAAGCTCCAACTATGTTTTGTCCTTTGTATTCAACTTTGTCCTTCGTTATAGAATTGTAAAACTCCCTAGACATCATATTAACGGACAAAATTGGGAAAAAATTAGCATTTACATGTTTGAAACCTATCATGCACGAAAATCTTAAGTTGTAGGCATAATCAATATGGATCTTCCTGTCAAAGTCACATAAACTAGGGTACTCGTCAAAACTTTCATTATTCCTAGTCTTGATTATGTCAATCATGGGCTCATTAATTACCTCACCTTCTTTTATGGTGGGCATCAAATCATCAACTTGATCTCTCCTAAGTTCTAATGGTACATTAAGATCATTTAATTTGATGTAATCTCCATATGAAGAGTCTAATGATCTATTTAACACCAAAGTCTCTCTCATTAGCCTAGCTTCTAAATCAAGTTCCATACGTTCTCTTAAACCTAACATGTAGACCCTCTTAATCAAACTACTAGCAGGTTTCATACTTTTAAAAATAATTTTCTCATCCCTTACCCTCAAAGTAATCTTTCTTTTAAACAAATCAATCTTAGCGTAGGCGATAGACAAAAATGGTCTTTCAAGGATCAAGGGAACTTTGACATCCTTGGGCATATCTAGTATTATAAAGTCTACAGGGAAAACAAACTTACCAATCCGAACTAGTACATTCTCAGCTATTCCCTTTAGATATTTCACAGTCCTATCTGCTAATTCAATTGTTTAACTTAGTGTGAGCTAATTCACCTAAACCTAAGTTAAGGTAGGTTGAGAGAGGCATGACACTTATGCTAGCTCCTAAGTCAGCAAGGGCATTATCAAAACAAACATTACTAATATAGCAAGGTAAAGTGAAACTTCTAAGGGTCTTTCTCCTTTCGGGGTATGGAATTGTTAATATATAAAGCTTCATATGAGTTAGCTTCTAAGAATTACGTTCCATACGATCCTTCTTCTCATCACAATAATAATCATTCAAACGACTTGGAAATGGAATAGTCGTTCGTCCTGATTCGAGCATCAGCTTGCTATTTTGTTGGGCCGATACGGCGTATTGGGATGATCCGATATGTCGTATTGGTGTTATATCAGCTTCAACAGTAGTCGAGATCGACTTGACATGATCCTTCGGGTTTGTTTCAGTAGAGCTAGGTAGACTTCTAAATCC
Source organism: Tanacetum coccineum (assembly GCA_026074375.1). Lineage (NCBI taxonomy): Eukaryota > Viridiplantae > Streptophyta > Magnoliopsida > Asterales > Asteraceae > Tanacetum > Tanacetum coccineum. The sequence goes on from BQNB010055976.1 coordinate 5,519, forward strand.
TCTTTCCTATAGTACCTTGCTCATTTACCCGATTTGAATCTCCAAAGTTTTAATTAAAGCTCCTTGGTTTCTGATGACAGCGTTAGTGTAAGCTCAAATTTCCTTCATCAAGTTGGAGTTTTCTTTATGTCTCTTTGCTGATTCACTCATAAATTTGTTCGGTGATTCTTCCATTGACTGTATTCGTTCTTGATACATAGGATTTGCATTGTTTCTTTGGTAGAATCCCAGAGCTGTTGCTCTATATTGCCCTTTTTGTTGGAAGGGTGAAACTGAGTATAACAGGCTTCTTCAAGGGTTGTACCTTCTTCTTTGAGTGGACAATCTTTGGTGTAGTGGGGTCCTTTACATTGTTCACATCCCACTTGGACAGCATAAACTTTTTCATTCACCTTCTTGATTTCTCTTCCAATATTGTTGAGTTGTGCTTGAATTGCAACCAATCCGTCAGAAGTTTTAGTACTTCTTGTCCTAGATGTTCCATTGTGCCATTTTTGAGAATATTCAGCCATTTTTTAATGGCTATTTTTGCATCGGCAGTTGCCTTAGTTGGTATGGCACCTTTTGAATCAAGAATTTGTCTAGTTGGAACATCCAATCCATTGTAAAATAAGATCACCTCCTGCATCTCTGTCAAGTAGTGTTGAGGGCACTTCATCAAGAGTTCTTTAAATCTCTCCCATGCTTGGTAAACGGTTTCGTCGAGTTCTTGCTGAAAGTTATTGATCTCCTCCATTTTCTTTGCAGTTCGAGCAGGTGGGAAATATTTGCTTAGAAACTTATTCTTTATATCTTCTCAAGTTTTAATTGAACCAGATGGTTTGTTTCTTAGCTAACAACTCGTGGCTCCAGTTAGGAACATAGGGAAGACTCGAAGGATTATTTGATCTTGAGTAATATTAAGAACATAAAATAAGTCAACAATCTCTAGAACTTTCTCAATGTGTTCATTCGCATCTTCATGATCCAAACCGCTGAAGGTGTTGTCTCGTAGCTCCATAAGAAATTTTCCTTTTAGTTCAAAGTGATCTTTGTCATCGATTTTAGACATATCAATGCCCGATCCATAATCAGCTCGGGTTTTGCTCATGTATTGTTCCATGGTTTCCACCATTGTTTCCGCAACTTCTTCCTTGAAATTTTTTTCTAAATCATGAAATAGATCTAAGGGCGATCTTGGTTCGTCAAGATGTAGTGTCTTGAAAAGCTTCCTAGATGATTGGAATTCTTGTTCTGGCTCCTTAAAAGGCGTTAATAGTTCCTTTGTTGAACTCCTTGTCATTCACTACCTGAAACAGAGTATAAACAATCAGTAGGATAGGCTCGGAAGAAAGAAAACACAAATATAGGGAAATTGAATGCGAAAACTAGTTTTTTACTGTATCAGACGGTCAATACGCCATATTTAATTGATCTGAATACGTCATATTAATTTGTTGAATGGATACGCTGTATTGGATAAGAAATTTAGATACGTCGTATCCAATGGAAGTGAATACGCCGTATTAGGTTATCGACCAGAACAGTGTATGGAAAATAATTAAACACACAAAACAATTAAACTAACAATTATACAAGCACATACACAAATATACATAATTTTTCAAAATTTTACACTAACCAAAATTACACTAATCCTAGGGGTTAGATATAATATAATCCTAATAACCAAAATATCAAATAAAATTCAAGATTAAAATTTCACTCCCCGACAACGGCGCCAAAAACTTGATGTGCGAGGGTTGTAGTTTATGATAGTTCAAGTTTTAAATTTATATTTTGCCGACTTTACCTAAAACAACACTTTAACGGGCAGTGTACCCGGTCAGATGGAGTTTCGTGGTAAGTAGGGTGTCGATCACTAAGAGCGAGAACTAATCTTTTATTTTATTAATATTTTGGTTAACTAAACTAAGTTAATTTAAACTATGTTAATTCTATTCTATGTTAAACCTATGCTAAACCTATGTTAATCCTAATTCTAACGGATAAAGGGGGTTTTCAGCCTGAGAGACTGGCACAGGTTTGTGGTGACTTAGATCTACTTAAGACACAATAACACACGCAAGCAGACAGACAAAAGATAGAAGAGCGGTCTAGCCAAATATAAGAAAACTGTATTAACCATGATTAATCCAATTAGAACGTTGGTTTGTTTATTTAGTGCAATGAATACTTATCTCGAGGCGGCATATCATTCTTAAGACTTAGGCGTTACTTCTTCCTAAGACCTAGACACGTAGAATTCTGTCACAATTAAACGCATCCGCATAAAGCATCCTATTTGCTGATTATAATCTATCTTAGGGGTTAAAGCAATGGTGATCTTGTTAAACCCTAGCTCATGGAGACTTTACCCACTTACTGCTTAATGGAAATTTATATACTAGTAGTCTACTGGCCAAGTCTTTACCAATTGATTAAGAACGTACTCGTTGATCCCAAGGGTCACCTGCCGGTCCAACTAAGCTCACTAATCTAAAGGCGAAGATAGGTCATTATTTGTGATCCTATTGGTCTAGATATATAAATCACTATATGGAGAGACATCCTGGCATCTAACTAACTTGGTCCGTATCACTAGATCCAGTTGAATGATAAGTCGCATACAAAATCACATAAACATGTATAAATTGATAAACGGAAATAAGCAATCAACGATAAATTAAGCATTCGATATAAACAAACCAAACATTCAAATCTTCATAATAATGGCTAATACTCAAGAGTATTAGCCCTCAAACGTCATAATTAATATAAGCGTAATAATCCAACCAAGGTAAACTAATCGAGTTAAACGAATGATACCAAAAATCGAACGATTACTAGAGTATAGGAGATTACAAAGTGTTTCCTATAGAATTGATAGCTTTGCTTGACCTCTTCTGCTCTTCTTCTCTTCTAAAAATTAACTTTTGTGGTTAAGGTATCGAAAATATGATCAAGCACACTAAAAACCCGTTTTTAGGTTTTCTATTTATAAGGTATGGAATTTGGTCGATACGGCTTATCAGTGGCTTGGATACGGCGTATTGGGGGTTTCTTAGAGTAGGGACCACGTTCGATATCTTCCATAATATTTTATTACTTTAAATTGAATACGGTGTATAGACTCCTTCTGGATACGGCGTATTGATCTTTATTCCTTCGTGGACTTTTGTGAAGTGCAGGCACAGATACGCCGTATCTTCCTTGATGGATACGACATATAGGATGTCAGAATCAGTTTCTTCATATTTCTTCGTTTAAGCTCCATAATGCGTGCCTTTTTGCTAATCTTCACCAAGTACTCCATAATGACTGCAACCCTCAAAAATAAACGATTAAGTAACAATTCTTGCAATAATCATACCAAATTGGTTATTTACATGGGATAAATGATGCTATAAAAGTGACGTTATTTGATCTCATCAAGGTTTAACATAGAATAGAATTAACATAGTTTGAATTAACTTAGTTTAGATAACCAAAATATTGATAAAATAAAAGATTAGATCTTGCTCTTAGTGATCGACACTCTACTTACCACGAAACTCCATTTGATCGGGTACACTGCCCGTTAAAGTGTTGTTTTAGGTAAAGTCGACAAAACATAAATTTAAAACTTGAAAACATAAATAACACCTACACGACGACACATCAAGTTTTTGGCACCGCTGCCGGGGAGTGAAATTTTAATATTGATTTTTATTTAATATTTTGGTTTTTAAATAAGATTAACTTAACCCCTAGGATTAGTGTAATTTAGATTAATTAGTGTAATTTAGATTAGTGTAAAATTATGTATATTTGTTGTTAATTGTTTGCTTGTTTTATTTGTGTGTTTTAATTATGTTCAATACACTGTTCTGGTCGATAACTTGATATGGCATATTCACTCTAATTGGATACGGCGTATCTAACTTTCTTATCCAATACATTGTATCCATTCAGTAGACTGATACAGCGTATTCAGATCAATTGAATACGTCATATCGATCGTCTGATACAGCAACAGAATCTGAGGCCCTGTTTGGTTCGCTGTAATTGAATGTAATTTTAATCTAATTATATTACGTAGGTTGTTTGGTTCGCAGAATGAAGGGAATTGTAATTCAGATTACATTACGTAGGCTGTTTGGTTTGTGTCGTAATTTTAATTCAAACATTACAATAACATCAATGGAGAGAATTCAGATTTCATAGGAAGTTGGATGGAAAGTTTTGAATTACGTTGTAATTCAGTATTTTATACTTTAAATCATCAGTATTTATTATTAATATTTTTATTATTATATAAATATTAAAATAATAATAATAAACATTATTATTTTATTTTATATATTAATTATATTATATTTTTATATTATATTTTTTATATTATTTATATTATATATTTTTATATTTATATTATATATTTATATAATTCTATTATATTTATATAATTATATTATTATCATTATTATTATATAATTTATATAATATAATAATAATAAGAAATTATTTATTAGTTATATATTAATTTTAATTTATATTATTTATATTATATATTAATTATATTTTATATTTTATATTACTTATATTATATATTCTTAGTATATTTATTATTATTATTTTTATTATTCATATTATTTATTTAGTGTTATTTATAGATTATTTTGGTATTATTTATTCAGTATTATTAATATTATCATTTATAGATTATTATTATTATTTAGTTATTAATAATATTTATAATACTTTTTATAATTATTATTATTATTATAAAGTTTCTTTTAATTTTTTTGAATTGCATTACGTTAAGGTTTAACCAAACACAATGACACAATACATCAATTACAATTTCAACACATTACAATTCCAACATATTCCAACCATTTGAATTACAATTCATTCAAATTACAATTCTCTTGACAGATTCTAATTCCTTTCAAAACATAGTGCGAACCAAACGCACCCTGATTCTTCGTATATGATTTTCATGCCCGATTTTCTGTATTACTATTCTTCCAAGCAAATCCTACTGATATTTTACCCTCGTCACAGATCATAATAATCAGAAGTGAGTAGATTGAATAAGTAATGGCAGAAATTCAGATGAAAGCAACTATGAAAGAATTCGCAACTAAAGACTAAGCAAATTATTATTTAGGAATTAGATGTGTTACGGTTAATGGTAAAAGAGTTTATGAACTAAAAGGTAAATTCCTTGATGATTTGTGCGATAATGCCTTCAGTGGAACTAATAGAGAAGACGCGGTCGAACATATAGACTACTTCCTTAAAATTGTTGACCCTATTAACTTGCCCAATGTGAATCATGAAAGACTTAGGCGTGCTACTTTCCTGATCTCATTAATTAGAAATGCAAGCAAATGGTTTGATGAAATTAAAGGTTTAATTACTACTTGGGTGGATTTGACTGAAATTTTTTATGGAAAATATTACCCGCCTTCTAATACTTGTAATGTTGTGGGGACGGAAGCAATAAGAGATCCAACTAATACCACGTTTGAAGAATGGTTAGCTTCGAAATTTGCTAACCATGCGATGATGGACCCATTTACTAAAAAGTTCTTATGGGATTTTTGGAAAAGGAGCGATGATCAAAATGGAGTTATTGATGATGGATTTTCTGATCTTGAGGGAGCTAATTATGATGATGAATAAGAAATTGGTGAAATCTTTAGAATTGAAACAAACTTTTTCAACTACGAAACACCATTATGCACAAAATTCAATGAGTTTAACTATCTTTTTAAGGTTGATCCAGAGTTATTTACTTATGATATTGAAAGAGCTAAGACTTACGAAGATTATGAGAATGAATTGAATTATGAACTCGAAGAGCCATGGTCTAAATATGGAGTACCTTATGAAATATGTGATCATATTTGCGAACCTTTCCATTTCAAGAACGAGGAAACTAAGTGGCCCATCTGCAATTCGAATGAAGATGGATTTTGTGATGGTGGAGAATTAACGGGGATGGTTTGAGTTGGTTACATGACTTACTTTCAAGATCATGAATGGTATGATGGTTTGATGGACGGAACTTTAAAAGATGAAGCGCTAGAACAAAAAGCCATTTATGAACAATCATGGGGAGATGCAAGTCAAAGGGTAACAAATTTTTGCGCATGGTTAAAGAGGTCTTTCGGAAACTTCCACGAACTCGATTACGAATTATTGGTGAAGCTTCAAGATTATTGGTGGAAAGTGAATGATCACGAATGCTCTCCATTTTCTACCTGGAGGGATCACATACGAGGGCCATACACAAACTTCTATGCTACCCATGATCCTTATATTGATATTAATCAAATATTTGGCGGAAACTGTAACACAAGCTTCAAAAGTGATGTTCAAGAAGATGAAGAACATGAAATCAATAAAGAAGGATATAAATTATTCAACGATAACACTCACGAGTGGTTGTTTTAGGAAATTAGAAGATTTGAAATGATCATGTATTCATTCGGGGAAGATGAAAAGTATGTTGCTATAAAAGAACTTGAATACAATGATTTGATGAAAACGGATGAATGGCTCACACGCAGGCACATTAGCGTGCATGATATGGATTAAAGAAAAGCTAAAGAAAAAGTCTAACTTAAAAACTTAGCTGAAAAGACAAGTGCTTCCCGAGAGACAACCCGGACAGTTTTTATTTGTTTTTATCGAGTCAGTCTTCCGAGACATCTACGGTGTATCCGCTCCATACCATACGACGTATTGAATGTCTGGACGTGGTCAGTCCTTTATTTTTCTGCATTTAAAAATTTATTGTCAGTTCTTTCAATACGGCGTATTCATTATATGATACGACGTATTTGGCAGACTGGCCCGTATAGATACTTTTTACAGGTCTTTCTATGCGGCGTATCCATGTTTTAGGATACGGCGTATTGACTGCCTGTACAATTTTGTTTTTATTTTATTAACCATAGGAACCCAAGATAGGATTTTGCATGTTTTTCCTATATTTTACACAGGACCTCGCTGGAAAGAAATCGACAAAAGTTGGTGACGTATCAATAAATATAGAATTCTTTCTCATGAAATCAACAATGGAGAATCTACCGAGCAAAACATCAGGGGATTTTCTCGTTCTAATTCTTTTATTTCCCATTTTTAATGTTTTATCAATACAATGAGGACGTTGTATAATTTAAGTGGAGGGATAGGAATTAGAACGTTACTTGTCCTATTTTTCATATTAAAATGCTTAAATTTTGCTCAAAATTAAATTTTTTTCAAGCATACTTTTGTGAAATTACTAGTTATATAACCTTCACACATAATTATTAGATATTGTAAGGATTTAGCCTTATCCGTTTCTAAATGTTTACCCAAATTCCACAAAAATATGAGTGTGTCGGTGATGTTGTAGACTTTAGAACTTGTCTTGGTATATCTATTCGAGACCACAATAATGAGTACTATGGATTTAGGTGGAGTAACTTGTTTAAATTGGTAAATTTCTAGGAATACACCCAAAAAGCCTATATATGTTGTTTTATTAACTAACTACACTGGTTAGTTAACATCCGTATAAACCCTTTGTTTACTCTTATTTTAAGAGTAAGATACCCCTAAAAAACTTAGTAGAGCCAATCCTTTAGGATATCACCAACTATTTGTTTCGTTACACCTTTACACTATAGCCTACCCTGTTAGATTAAGTCCATTTATCAGTTGCTAGTTGCTTAAAGTGTAAAGTATGTATTTCCCGTATCTTGTGTCATTTTCTATCTCTGGTACGGTTGGGAAGAAATTTGCACATTGCAAATGGAAATGTAAAAAGTAGTCAAAACTCATGTATTTTTACTACCATCACAATTATTGGTACATTCGAAGAATGAAGAATTATTGAAGAAATTATCCGGAGTTATTATGATCGTGAAGATGGTGAAATTACACCGAGATTCGTAGTTTAGTATTTAAAAAATTAGAAAAAATTAAAAAATTGCAACAAAAAAGAGGAGGAAAGTCTGAAGATAGTCGGTTCGTTAAAGCTTAAACCGATGATATTATTTGAAGGATCGATTATTTGTTGATACGTATTATAAATAAACGATGTAAAGTTTTGTAAAGTGGTAGATATCAGCACTTGTTTTGTAAAAGTATGTATAGTATGGAATGATTAGGAGTTGACCGTTATAGGAACGCCAAATTAGGTTGTTGTTTCTGATTTGTGAGCAAGACGTTTGTGTATATATTTGAGTCTTTATCATGGTAACAGCCGGGAAAAGTATCTAGCAACTTGTGCCTTATTTGTTTGGACTTAATCTATTTGTTTCGTAAATTTTTATTTAACAACAATTATTTCCCTTTCCTAATCACTAATTTCGAGTGAGGATGAGAGCAATCACATGTGTCTATTTTGCCGTTACGGCCATGTATGTGTGGGTTGTCCGCCTTGTTGGTTTATTACTTTTTGGCAAAGATTAGATGATCCATACCCTATATCATTCTACTAGTTCTACTCATTAGCTTATTCAAGTTAAGGTTTGAATGCAGTCATATGTGTCTATCCCATCGTTATGTATATGTATGTATGGTCTTTGTCACCTTTTTTGGAATATTGGTATCGATAGAGATTAGCAAGAGTGATCAAACCCTTTAAGCCTTTAAAATAAACCCAATTTACCTTTATAAACTTGTTACTCCTTAGTTTTAGTGGTGGAGATGTGTATCCTTGCCAAGCCTATGATAAAATAATCGTCACGACTGAGGTGTTTGGTTGTGTACTTGTAATTAATCAAATAAATGCATAACGGAAAAAAAATCCTTAGGGATACCTTTTTATAAACTTCTAAAGGCTACTTGAAGACAAGTAGGATTCAAGTGGGGGGATATTTGATGACATCAAATAACGTCACTTTTATAGCATCATTTATCCCATGTAAATTACCCATTTTGTATAATTATTGCAAGAATTGTTACTTAATCGTTTATATTTGAGAATTGCAGTAATTATGGAGTACTTGGTGAAGATTAGCTAAAAGGCACGCATTCTGGAGCTTAAACGAAGAAATATGAAGAAACTGACTCTAACATCCTATACGTTGTATCAATCAAGGAAGATACATCGTATCTTTGCCTACACTTCACAAAAAACCACAAAGATACAAAGACCAATACAGCGTATCCAGGAGACATCCATACGCCGTATTAAATATAAAGTAATAAAATATTCTAGAAGATATCAAACATGGTCCCTACTCCAAGAAACCCCCGATGCGCCGTATCCAACTCTCTTGATACGCCGTATCGACCAAATTCCAAAATATATAAATAGAATACCCAAAAATGGGTTTTCAGTGTGCTTGATCATATTTATGATAACTTAACCACAAAAGTCGATTTTCAGAAGACAAGAAGAGTAGAAGAGGTCAAGCAAAGCTATTAATTCCATAGGAAACACCTTGTAATCTCCTATACTCTAGTAATCGTTCATTTTTTGGTATCTTTCGTTTAACTCGGTTAGTTTACCTTGGTTGAATTATTACTCTTGTATTGATCACAATGATTAAGGGCTAATACCCTTGGGTATTAGCCATGATTATAAAGATTTGAATGTTTGGTTTGTTTATATCGACTGCTTATTTTATCATTGATTGCTTGTTTATGTTTATCAATTTATACTTGTTTATGTGCTTTTGTATGCGACCTATCATTCAACTAGATCTAGTGATACCGACCAAGTTAGTTAGATGTGGGATGGCTCTCCATATAGTGATTTATATATCTAGATCAATAGGATCACAAATAATGCCCTATCTTTGCCTTTAGATTAGTGAGCTTAGCTGGACCAGCAGGTGAACTTGGGATCAACGAGTACGTTCTTAGTCAATTGGTAAAGACTTAGACAGTGGACTACTAGTATATAAATTACCATTAAGTAGTAAGTGGGTAAAGTCTTTATGAGCTAGGGTTTCAATAAGAACACCATTATTAATCTCCTTAGATAGATTATAATCAGCAAATAGCATGCTTTATGCGGATGCGTTTAATTGTGACATAATTCTACGTGTCTAGGTTTTAGGAAGAAGTACCGCCTAAATCTTGGAATGATATTTCGCCTTGAGATAAGCACTCATTGCACTAAATAAACAAACCAACATTTTTAGTGGATTAGTCATGGTTAATACAGTTTTCTTATATTTGGCTAGACCGCTCTTCTATCTTTTGTCTGTCTGCTTGCGTGTGTTATTGTGTCTTAAATTGATATAAGTTACCATAAAACCCGTGCCAGTCTCTCAGACTGAAAAACCCCCTTTATCCGTTAGAATTAGGATTAGCATAGGTTTAACATAGAATAAAATTAACATAGTTTAAATTAACTTAGTTTAGATAACCAAAATATTGATATAATAAAAGATTAGTTCTCGCTCTTAGTGATCGACACCCTACTTACCATGAAACTCCATCTGATCGGGTACACTGCCCGTTAAAGTGTTGTTTTAGGTAAAATCAGAAAAATATGAATTTAAAATTTGAAAACATAAATAACACCTACACGACGACACATCAGCGTCGCAGGATTTCTGACGTCGTCGCTTCGCCGAATCTTCTAGGGTTTCTTTTAAGGAGGTTTCGATCTAACGCCGTCTAGAGTTTCTCTGACGCCGTCTCTTATATGTTCTGACGTCGTCGAAAAGGATGACGATGCCGTCTCCAGACACCGATACCAATGCTTTAGAAAAGGTGACAAAACCACATATACACATCCATAACGATGGAATAGATACATATGATTGCTCAATCTTTAAATCGAGAAAGCTAAAGGTAAATTTATCTTAGGTATAAAAAATGGATACCCGAATTCCTAAAGATATAAAGGCGAACCTCATATTTTTGGGGTGGAATTTAAGGGTTTTTATGCTAGTCATTCAAATTCCTATCCATGAGACGCGATTAATACTGGGTTTTCGTCGGTATGTGTTATAATTTTTTTTAATTTTGGTTAAAATTACCATCTATGCTATGTTTTGATATATTACTCATCATTTTAAGGAACAAGTAAACCCCATACACGTATGATGAACATTCTCTCCAATGTTCTTAAAATTACATGTAAAAATGAATAAATGGAAAAAAAAAGTCGACAGAAACTGGTACTCCCTTGGCTTGCTTAATAGTGGAGAAGAAACATATGATAACTAGTTAAATCGTCATCCAAGAGTCGTCCTCCTGAAACTCCTAAGAACTTCCGGGTTTCTTCTCATCAAATATAACGTATAAATCAAAGACAAAGACAACTACACCTGGCGTAAAATCGGCAGGATAATAATATATACAACAAAACTTTTAGGGTTGACTCTATGAAAGCAATAAAGATAGGATGAATGTGTTAATGTAATCAAGGTTTCTGCAGGTTTTTAAGAAAATTACAAATTTTAGAAATTGTACAAAATTAAGTTTTCAAAAATAAAAAAAATCAAATTTTCACAGGTCTGGAGGCGTGACGCCGTCAGGAAAAATCCTGACGCCGTCTCCAGGCACTATGAAAATTTCACATTCGTTTTCTTTGTAAAAAATTTCTGCACGCAATTCTAATAGTTATTTCCTGTAGAAAATATTGCATAAAACCTGAGATTATTTATCACAATCGTATGACTCAAAACTAACGAGAATTAATCTAAACAATTCATTTAATATGTTCGAATTGGTACTTATAAACTGGATTTTTCTCTTAACAATTTTAATGAAATACCTTTGATTGCAATTAAGACGAGGTCAGAAACAAAACAAAGTATGATAAAGAAATAATTCAAACATATAAAAATAAATAAAATAGAATTAAAACACACAAGATACTCCTAAATGCGGGAAATTAAAATATTAGATTGCCTCCCAAAAAGCGTTTTTGTTTATTAGAGAGTCTTTTAGATAGACGCGGAGTCACACGTCTAGGTGTCATGGAAATGATCCAAGTCGATGATCTCTCTTGGATTCTCTTTTTTGGAAACCTTTCTAGAGGTGGGAATGGACTGGAAGGTTTTGGTAAACTCCTCTCCATCTGGATCAATCAATCTAATCTTAGCATGCCATGCTCCGTCTCCATTATTTGGTGGATTATCCTAGTTAATTGGGTTTTCTATTAAATCTTCCGACCCCACATGTTTCCTTTAAGGTTTATGGGTAAAGCCCTTAAGAATTCTACCATTCTTCTAAACACTAGGACATCTTTAAATGGATTAAGTTCAGCGTCTCTAGCTATTTCCCATTCTCCGGGCAAATGCCAATCCAAGATTTCCTTCCTAACATAATAAAGGGTTGGGCACCTACACCATCTGAACTAGGTCGTGGTTTATATGACTCTCTTTTGCTTAGCGTAGTCCAATAGGGTGCTTCCTTTTCCTCCAGGTTGATTCCCTTAACTCCAAATATTGACCTAGTAATTCCTTATTCGAGCGCTATTTTGGCTTTTCTACAATCTATTACGGCATTAGTGGTTGCTAGGAATCCTCTTTCTACCAGTAAAAGGGTTGCAGGGACTTTTTCTATGTCAATTACGTAGAAATCGTTTAAGAATTTTAGTTTTCCTATATGGACTTCTATATCCCTAACAATTCCTACGGGGTAAGATTTTGTTCCATCTGCTAAACCAAAACCATGATTAGTCTCTTTTAATAATCTGATTTTAAGCCTTTTGAAGAGGTATAAGGGGATTATGTTCACACATGACACTAAATCAGCTAAGGTGTCGAAGGGCTCCCAGTCCCCTAATCTACAAGGTAGAGTGAATAAACCGAGGTCTTCTATTTTCTTAGGCATTTCGCCTTGAATGAATGTTGACCTATTTTTCCCTAGTTCTAAGCTCTCTATGTATTTATCTAGGATTGCATTATACAGTGAGGCATGAGCAAGAACTTCAAGAACCGGTAAGTTTAGATGCAAATCTTTGAATTCATCCTCTAAAGTTTTTTCGGGTTCTTCTGATTGTTGTGTTCCAATTCCAATATTCGTTTGTAGCTGGTCTTTTTGAGAATGGTTTATTTCCTTAGAACATGTTTTGATAGCATTGACTAAATCGAGGGAGTTTGATGAGCTTTGGGGATCATTTGTTGGGTAAGAACGAGTAGACGAAACTTGAGAGGTAGAATTAACATTCAGTTTCGGGTTCTAAATCGTGTCACTTGGGAGTGCTCCTGTTATTCTATCAGTGATGGCCTTCAAGACTGTGTTGATTTATTGGCCATCTCGCCTTATTGTTGTTTGAAATTGGCTTCAAATTTAGACAATCTAACGTCTTGAGATGCCATGAAGTGAGATACCAATCCTTTGAGATTTCATTGATTGTTAAAATTTTAAGGATTGTTGTTGAAGGAGCGGTTCGGGAATGGACTATTGGGTTGAAAACAATTAGGTGGGTTTTAAAAATTGCCTTGAGAATTTTGAGGTTGCCTCCACCTAAGGTTTGGGTGACTTTTCTATGACGGATTATAGGTGTCACCAAGATTGTTTTGCTCGGGCTTGAAAGTGTACCACTTGCCTCCCACTTCGTCGGTACGTAAGGACGCATAATCAACAAAATCTTGCTCGGGATTTTCCATGTAGTATTGAGTGTCATGGGGACCACTACACATTTCACATGAAGAAGTGATTTTGTTCACTTGAATAGATTGTTTAGGGGCAAGATGAGCTTCCATCAAGCATTAGACTTGATTTTCGAGCTCAATGAGACGACGATCGGATGTACTCGGGACATCTTGAGGCAAAGAGATTGCCTTGACCGGTTTAGCGAAGTCCCCTGGGTCATTTCAACTTTCGTTGTCATAAAGGGCTAGGTCCTCTAATAATGCCTAGGAATCTTTGGCATTTCTATCATAAAGTTTACCACCGGCCGACTGATCGATGGTTCGCCTTGTGATGAGATTGACATGGTCATAAAAGATTTGGACTTGAAGCCAAAGATCAATGCCATAATGAGGGACTTTTTGGAGTAAGTCCTTGAAACGAGTCCATGCTTCAGAAAGAGATTCTCCCTGATGTTGTTAGAACATCAAGATGTCATTACTGAGTTTTACAGTCCTTCCAGGTGGAAAGAATTGAGCAAGGAAATGAGTAGTAAGATCCTCCCATGTGGAGATGGATCCTGCTGGAATACATTCAAGCCAATTGCTAGCTTGATCACGAAGGGAAAACTGAAATAAACGCAGGCGCGTTCTTTCTCTATTTGCAACATCAAATTCAAGTGAGTCCACAAGTTTTAAGAAATCCTTGAGATGTTGGTTTGGATCCTCAGACCGAAGTCCATGGAATGAGCATCCGTTTTGCACTAACCAGATGGTGTCGGTTCGTAGAGGCACCACATTGTTCCTATCGGGGAGCTCAATGGTGTTTCGATAGCCCTCGTGGCTAGGTTCGGAGTAATCTCCAAGGGTACGAATAGGATTTTCGTCTCCCATGGAGGTCAACGAAAAGAATTACGAAAAAAATAACACATAGAAAAGATAGACTACGAGAAAGCTAATTTACTGAAATTAAAATCTCACTTGATAGGAATCAAGCGAGTAGACCTAAGTTAAACAAAAGTCAAAACCTAACTATTCCCCACGCAGCGGTGCCAAAAACTTGATGTGCGGTTTGTAAGACTCGGGGGTTGTTATCGTTGTAGTGTAGTATATGCAAGACTCGAGGGTTGTTATCGTTCTTTAGGGAATAGGTTGAGAAGGCTCGAAGAGAATCTAACAAAGGTCTAAGGGGTTGAAAGGAGATTCTTTTTGTATTTTTATGTTTTTATAAAAGCAAGTAAATATCATGGTTTGAGAGGTTGGTTTGTTTTTAACTAATTAAACTAATAATAAAATCTAAACTACTGGTGATAATTATATGGTAAACGAATGTATTTACTTAATCATGCATTACTCCTAGTAACTTTTATAATGTTTTAGCGAAACAAACATAGAAGTTAAGTGATTGAGACTAGTTAGTGCGTTTTGAAAATATAGAAACTTAACAAATATAGGAGACGGTATTAACGTCTTGGAACTAAAATCTTTCCTAAAAAGGAAACTTTCTATAAATGGTAACTTTCAAGAAAAATGTCAGAACTCAACGAATAACATTAAAATTTCACTAAGTCATTTTTGATAAATAAAACCAAAACACAAACACATATAGATGTCTTTCTATATTAAGCGTTTCGTGCAATATTTAGTATACTTTCCATTTTCTTAAGACGCGTCGTTTATCTAGGTCGCGGTTAGATTTCTATATCATCTTTCATTTACGTAATTTACCATTCGCTCATTTTGCTAAGGTGAGTTCATAGCCCCACGTTTTACTTGTTTTTTATTTACCTTATAACTTTTGGGGGTGAGAACATGCTCGTTTACAAACTTGTTTACATAATCATTTACATTCTCTTTTACATACTTGATTTCGTAACTTGGTTACACACTCGTTTACATACACATTGACAAAACTGTTTACATACTCATTGCAAACTCGGTTACATGATTGATATCACACTTTGTTTTACTTGTGGAGGCAATTACTTAAATCCTTTATTTTGGAAATACGTTGGTTACTTTTACTATGAACACAGTTACTTTACGTTACCTTTTCCTAATTACGTGTTGCCTAAGTTACGAATAGACCACTAATGCCCGAACTATCATGAACCGTTAATTTCTTAACCGACCGTACTGGTTAAGTGGGCGCGAATGTTGTAAACAGATCTATTGGGACTAATTATCCCTATCCGGGTAAGTAGCGCTTGCTAGATTCAGGAGACACGAACAAACGGATATATACCATGTCGGATTTCACTAGGTGATCTTGGTCAAATACCTCTAGGGCAGTTAATTTCTTGTTTGGCATATAATATTCTTCTTTGAATTGAGCCTCGGTGTCATGAGCTTAGCGCAACAATAAATATTTTTTATGTGAAGTTGTATCTGTTATAACTGTCACATATGTAATGTAAACTTGTGGTCTACACTGCTTTCGTTAAACCTTTCAAATTACTAAATGCTTTTCATAATACTGTGAGTGAATATTTACTAAATGTTTTTTATTCTCGCAAATGCTTTACTTAAACCTATGAATTCACTAACTTTATGTTGACGTTTTAAGCATGTTTTTCAGGTGCTTAGCTTTGGACTTCTCTGATGTGCTATGTGGAGTCTACGTGCAATATGATATCATCTTTCAAGACTTTATTATCATCATACTCGTTGTCCTTTGAAAACTTAATTACGCTTCCGTAACCTTTTAAATTTCATTTCAAATATTGTAACACATATCCATTTTTAATAAATACAACGAGTTATGATTTTCAAAATGTCCATTAGTGGTCGTTCCCTTAATCTTGTTTGATGTATATTATGATGTCATGCCCCTGGACACGTGTTTCCGTCCAGGCCCCGTTTGGGGGTGTGACACTAGGTTTATATCACGGTTAATCCTGTCACAATCAACCAAACCCGCATAAAGTTCACATCGTTGATTATAATCTATCTAGGTGACAATATTGAAACCCAGCTCATCGAGTCTTTACCAACTTATAGCCTAATGGTTATCTATACTAGTAGTCTACAATCCACTTAACTACCCAAGGAAACCAAATGTTATTTATAGTCCTAAGATACATTAGTCTATCATTCATTTAACCAAAAGTGAAACAGGATTTTATTTGTAGTCCTAGTGATCTAGTTATATAGATAAGTTGTATGTAGTATCTATCAAGGACTCTAGCCTATAGTCCAAATAGCAATTAAGTTACAGCACTTTATTTATAATCCTAGATCCAGTTGAATGATAGATGAAAACATAATCAAGCACATAAACACATATGAAGTGATAAACATAATCAACATGCAACGAAAGAGTAAACAATCGATATAAACAAATAAAACATTAAATTATCATAAACTTGGCTAATATCTACAGGTATTAGCCCATAATCTCTGTAACAATACACAATATCATATTCAGAATGATTAAAGTAGAGTTCATGAAGAAAACAATACGCTAACCGAATGATTATAGCTGTGTATAATGATTACAAATAGTTTTCCTATAGAATGAATACACTTGCAAGACCTTCTTGTCTTCTAAAATCGTCTGAGAATCATACTTGGTGGTTTTTGCTCTCTGAAAATCGAATGCTAGGTTTTCTATTTATAGGTTCACAAATCTGGTCGATACAAAGTACAGGTGAGGTCCGATACGGCGTACAAGTGATGTCCAATACGGCGTATCAGGGGAAAGTCACTAGGGAAAGTCACTGGGGATTCACGTTATCATAAAGGCGCCATTTTAGCTAAACAAAAAATTTGCATTTTTCCCCAGTGACATGTCGTTGGGGAAAGTCGCTGGGGATTCACGTTATCATAAAAGCAGATCTGGGTTTTCTTCTTCATAACAAAAACGGGAAAAAATTAAACCCACCACTCTTGGCGATTTTTGCAGCACCACTACCACAAATTAAACCACATAACCCACCACCTCCACCACTACCACATAACCCACCATCACAACCTCTCACCCAACCACCCTGCACGCCACCACCACATCCACACGCGTCCTCTAGCACACAGCACATATATACTTTCTCTAAAAAACCACTAAATCATAATTCTTATACTTACTAAACCCTCTACATCATAATTCAAATTATAATATGTTTTTTGGTAAAAGAAAACAAGTTAATTATAATTTCGTTTTTGATTTTAATTATAATTTTTTAGATTTTGGTATTTTGTTTTTTTAATTAAAAAAATAGTTAATTATAATTTGTTTTCTTTCAGAATTTTTTTTTTTGTTTATGTTTTGGTACGAGTTTGGTAGGCGGGATATCAGCCTGGGTACAAAAGCCGAGTCCTCAACGGTATGTTATTTTTTTTATCTTGTTTGTTTCCCCGGTGACAATGCGTCTGGGGAATGTTTGACTTGTTTGTTTCCTCCCACCCTCCCCCCCGGTGGGACAAGTCGCTGAGGAATGATTTATTGTGGGATTGCTCAGTGTAAAAGTTCAAATCCAAACAACTCATTGACATTAGTATAAACGCAAATATTTGTGTGTTAAAGGAGGTGTGGGGGAGAGGGTGGGCAATACACTCCAAATGTTTTGATAATTTGATATAATTTTATGTTTGTTTCTTCAATAAATGTATATGTGTTTTAGGATTTTAGGGATTTTAGTGACATATTTAGAAAATCTCCCGTCTGAATTTAATCATCCAATCGCAAACTCCGGTACCCAAATAATTTAATCTAGAAATTACTTTCGGAAAGATATAATCCCCATTTGGGACTAGTGGCTTTTTGAATTTTATGTCTCAATTTAGTGGATATGAAAGCGTATAATTGGTTACGTATTTGAGATGATTTTCGACCTTGTAACCCTTTACCTCCTACGAATATGTCTTTAAAAAATTTAAACACAAATTTGGGAGTTGAGGGGATAATGCTTGCCGAAATTTTCTCAAATAGTAAATCGGTTATACGCATTTCATAATAAGAGAACGAATCCTTTACAGAGTGGGTTATGAGCCTTCCCAAGTTGCACTAGGAGAACAAAACATCTCGTATACCTCGTTTGAAAATGTTTTTAATAAAGTTTCATATAATACTAATATTCTTAAAACGTGATTATTGTATTCGATGATAATTACTTGGACACTTTAACACGTCATGAACCATTATTTTAATGGTCTTTAAAAATATCAACAGATCATTGCAAAAAAAAGAACGGGCTCCCCCTGACAATGCACCACCCCCCCTCCCATGCCCCCCCTCTAAATGTTAGGTGTTTTAAGTGAATAGGTACCATATCCATTCCGACCCCCCCCCCCCACCCCCACTCGCCTCCACCCTCTCCACCCTCCCACTTTTCCGATTATTAGTGATTAAAACACACTGCCACACTCCTCCTCCCCCCCCCCGCCCCCCCCATCCTCCCGCCCCCCATTATTCAGTGGATCCCCGTAACGAGAATAGATGCCGTAAAAATCAAATGTCCCTTCCAGACCTATGACTAAAAATAATAAAGGTACATTCCAACCAACCACCTTTCCGACCACCATTAAAGAGACAATTTGAGGGAGCCAAGGAGATATAAAATATGGGTGGACCTACTTGAACCAACCGGCACCACCTATTGCCCCCGCCAGTATAGAAACACAAGAACAAACACCTCGATGAGTGACATGACCAGTCGTTACTTAATGAACTAGCTATATTCACCGAATAATGAACACAATGAACCGAACTCAATGGAATATTGGTTGAGACAAGTA
Source organism: Tanacetum coccineum (assembly GCA_026074375.1). Taxonomy (NCBI): domain Eukaryota; kingdom Viridiplantae; phylum Streptophyta; class Magnoliopsida; order Asterales; family Asteraceae; genus Tanacetum; species Tanacetum coccineum. Next base: position 24,757 of record BQNB010055976.1, read on the forward strand.
ACGAACCGACTCAAGCTAACACGTAACGAGTTGAAGAGTTGCATGCTAGTGCCAATATAGGAATCGTACCCTAGTTGGTTTACTATGTGACTCGATTAACTTTATGGCAAAGTTTTTGACCAATTTTAAAGGCTAAAGTTAGATGACTGATTCTAAAATCAATTACATGGTTAGAGTTTTTTCCCAAAAGGTATTTCCCCATTCATAAAGGATACAAGAGAGGTTTTGTGGTGTATGAAGAACACATCCCAAATACCAAAAATTAATACACAAAAGGTGAGTGAGTTTGTGAGGATTAGATTAAGATGGGTTCTCCCACCGTCATACTATGCAATAGAAGAAACATTAAAACGATCGGTTAGGGTACGAGTCGCATACATAGCTTGTTTAACACCGATTGCTTGTTAGATTGGTGAGACAATAACAAGATTTGATTTAGTCCGTGTTAATACAGTAGATGGAAAGGAACAGTAACAGCAGTGGAAGAAATGTTCCTAGAAGGTGTTTGCATTACTTTCCAGATCATTCCTAGACTACAACGTTGTAACAAGTCTAGTCACACTGCAAAGGTAAGATTTGGCATTCTACTGAAAGTGTATCGAAGCTGCGGAAAGATGCAAACACCCGGTTGACTGGTGGATCAATGGAAAAATTTTTTGTACAGACCAAGTATTCAGTATTTGCAAAGAACTAAGAAATGTTCGACTAGGGTTGGCTACTGATGGTTTCAATCCATTTGGCAACCTTAGTCAGGCCTACAGCATGTGTGCCAGGTTAATTGACAACATACAAACGGCCCTCCGTGGTAAGTAGAAAGAGAGATCTATTATGCTAGACCTTTGTTAATATCCTTGGCCCTAAATCCCCGGCAAGGACATTGAAGTTTTACTTGCTTTGATTCAGGACCTGAAGGTTTTATGGGACCGGAAAGGTGTCGAGACTATAGACGTTGCTTCAGGCCAGAAGTTCAATATGAGAGCGATGGTTTTATGGACCATTAATGATTTTCCTGCTCAAAGTAGTTTGTCTGGGTGAAGTGGGCAAGGTTACAAGGCATGCCTTACATGTAATGAAGACACTCCATTTGTTCGTGTGTTAAGTAAAATAGCTTATGTTGGCCACATAAGATTCTTAAAGAAGCCTCATAAATGGAGGCGTTCACTTGAATTCAATGGCCAAACCGATAACACAGATCCTCCTAAAGAATTTGGCCGGGATGTAATCCTAGCTCAAGTTGATAGATTGACAACGCGTGTGAAGGGTAAACATCCGAGTTATGGGGGTGTGAAGATAAAACGCAATGTTCATGTCGAGCTTAACTGGACTAAACGGTCTATTTTTTACGATCTTGAGTATTGGTTTTTTCTTCTCACTCAGACACACATTTAGACATCATAAGGCATATCGAAAACTATTTGAGGCCATCTTGAACACTTTGTTTAAAGAATGATAAACTAAAGACAAAAACCGCCAAGGCAAGACAGACATGCATATGATGGGCATTCGAAGTGGCTTGTGGCTACGGCAAACCAAAATTGGAATGCTTTAAGCTCAGGCTGCGTATTCTTTCAGCCCAAGAACCGAAAAAAGTTTTGTCAGAACATCAAAGGAGTTAAACTACCAGATGGGTTCAGATCATGCTTCAAGCACAAAGTGACCGATAATGATACCAATATAACAGGCCTGAAGTCTCATGACTGTCATATAATGATGCAACGTTTACTTCCTTACGGACCTTACAAAATTACTTCCAATAAGATTGGCAAAACCAATAATCGAGCTATGTTCCTTGTTTAAAGCAAATCAGCTCTGGCATCTATGATGGGTGATGACATTTGAAGAGCCATAACAAGCTGGTCTATATTTTTGGTTGCGAGAGCTTGAGCCTCATCTATCCTCCTGCTCGTCTTTGACCATTATGTTTCACACATTGGTTACCATTTACCTATAGAGCTCTTGAAGTCGTTCCATATACGCACCCCGTTGGATGTATCCAATTGAAAAAAGATACATGAAGAAGCTAAAGGTTATGTTCGAAATAAAGCTAAGCCGGAAGGTTCGAATTTTGCGGAGGGTTATGTTGCTAAAGAAGCATTGACTATTCGGATACTTATAATTTTTGGGATGTTACCACAAAAATTTAATCGTCCCGACCGATAAAGTGGATCCCATCCTACCCCCAACCTGTGACGTTTCATGAGTTTCGATCGGTATGTAAACCAATTGGTTTACGGTCGTTTATTCGGTTTGATGCCTGAGAGTTGAAAAAAGTGAAATGGTATGTACTTCACAACAGTTCTGAGATCGACACGTACCGGTCCTAGTTCAAAAGGTACGTGTTTTTTTATTTTGAAACTTTTTTTTTAACTTATCATTTCGACGACTTATTCTAATACCATGAACGTTTTTTCAGTTTATTTCCTAACAAAGACATGCAAGAAGAATGTTCCGACTGGATTGGGGTCGCAGGTAAAACTTAAAGACTTATTTGGTTGTATTAACTGAAAAAAATAGACAATATCATAAGTTTGAGTTCTCTATCTAAATCCTATCTTCTTCATAGATCCGTCAACGTCACGTAGACAATGACCAAGACCCAGAGGTTAGCACAACCAACGAGTTATTCGCTTTGGCTAATGGACCATCATGGACTCCAATCTCAGTAAACTCTTGCGTAGTCGACGGTGTGAGGTATGTCGTGCACAGCCGCGATGAACGTCGCACAACTCAAAACAGCGGCATTTGTTCGCCTGGCCCTGACGGAGAAATGTATTATGGTCAGCTTCAAGAAATCATCGAGTTTAAGTATTTGTTGTTTAAAGTTGCGTTGTTCCGAGTTAAGTGGTTCGACACTAGCAACAAAGGACGTAAAGTCAACAAACTTGTCCTTAGAAACAACATGACACAAATCGACTGCAGTCGTGAGGCGTTTAAAGATGACCAATACATTCTCGTAACACAAGTCAAACAAGTCTTCTACCTTGAAGATAAGACCAAACCCCACTGGAAGGTCGTCGAACATGTTAATCATAAAAAGTTTTCCGACGGGGGTGTCATCGTGGTAGAGGACGATCCTGATATTATACATTTCGACAACTCATCTGATCTCCCACTTTCTACTAGTTTGAATGACTTGAATAATGCGACCTTGCATATAGATGGTCAATCAACGGTGGTTGACGCACCGCCAGATATCATTGATGTTCCTGACGAAGACGATGATATTATTGGTGATGAAGACGCCCTTCCTCATGATTTAGCAGATTCTGATGCTGAAGACCTCATCAATGTTGATGATGATGGTGTTGAGAAAGTTTATTCTAGTGAAGAAGAAGATTGATCTTGAGTTGTAACTTGCAAAATACACTTATATATTTGAATGAATGAATGAAATTGTTGTGGATTGTTTAAATGTGTATATTTATTTGGATATGTATGTATTTGGATGTGTGCATGCTTATATTATTTTGTTCATGAATTTCTATATGTTATGCTAATTGTACTTGTACAGATGTCAGCAGATGTCGCACGGTCCCACGGAGGTGACGGTGGCGGTGATGATCGTCCCCCATCACACGTTGTACCCACCGGTTGCGGGGGCTGCTTTGCTAACAAAGGTAAGAATTTCTGGATTATTGTAATACAAGCATAAATTTGATACATATATTGAACTTGCTTGCCTTGAATTTTTATGACTTTATCACTAACTTGATTTTGCAGGCAAAGGTAAACGAAAGCCCAATTTGGGCGGCAGGGGAGCGGGCAGGCTGAATACCCGCGACAAGACCCGGAACCTTTCACTAAAGGAGATCGCGGTAGCTAAAGGCCCCGTCCCGATCAATTTTGAGCAGGGTGACAAACAAACCCTAAACCCTCTCGGTCCCCATGCGGCTCACTGGTCTAATTACATCGGGGAGGTCGTTAGGAGTGTGCCGTTGTACTACCCCTCTTGGGAGAAGGTCCCGAAGGAGCGGAAGGCGGCGATCATTTCAGAGATTGGGGTCAGTTATCCTTTTATGTTTATTTCATTATCGTGTTCATTTATTTAATTGTGTATATTTATCTAAATTCGTTTATTTATTTATATCATATAAATAAATAAACAAATTTAAATAAATATATAAATTATATCTCTAACTCTGTTTTCGTTTTGTTGTATATGATTGCAGACCCTGTTTGACCTCAGGCCGCACATGGATTCCTCCCGCTGGACAGAGATCTACGAAGGCATCAACATGCACTTGCAAAAAGCCTACAATACCAACAAGGCTTCTTTCAAGGCCAAGCATTGGAAGGCAGACCCCACCACCGGGACTTACGATGTGGAGGCGATCAGGCGGGCACGTCCCGAGGAGATTACAGCGGCCGAGTGGGATAAGTACATTAAGTTTTGGAATGATCCCAAGAACCTTGCTCGAGCCGCTCAAAATCGGCTAAACCGGCAAAAGAGCGTGGTCACATCTCGACAGGGATCCCGGTCGCTGGCTCGCCTTCGAGATGAGATGGTAATAAACATTATAATTATTTTACATACATATATACATATATATCTGATTATACGCTTTGGTGTGTTGTGATTTGTCGTTTTTAATTAGTTTCATCTTATATGCGTGTGTATGTACAGAGGCAGGCCTCAGACACTCAGGAGTACCCTTCACTCATTGACACCTTCTGGCGAACACACACTGTTGACGGGGTATTCCCTAAGGATGAGGACCGCCGCATATATGTAAGTTTTGTTTCAAAACACACTTTAATGAATTATCAAGAAATAATGTAGCAACCCGACTAATATATTTACTATCTTGTGTTTTTGTCACTACATAGGAGGAGGTGAAAAGGCTTGAGGCTACGAGTGAGTACACGGAGGATGAGATCAATGCGTTGACAAGAGGGGGTAAGCTTCGTGGGCACATTCCCGGTGTGGGTCAGGTATTGCCATCACGGGCCACATCCAGGCCAAGTATGCCTGCTCCGACAAGTCGCTCAAGAGCATGCATAGAAAAGTAGACTTTATGATGAGTCTTTTCAGAAGCGACTCCAAGTACTCGGATATGTTTAAGGAGTTTGAGTCGGGTGGTGCTAGCGGGAGTGGCGGGTGTGGTGATGACGAGGATAGTGGCAATGATGAGGATGGCGAGGATGAGGATGACGACGGCAAGAGGTAGTTGTGTTATCTATTATTAGTATGCTACATTGGTACTTTAGGTTCATCTTGGCGACATTTAAACACTTGTTTCCCTATCTATCATGTTGAATATTATTAGTATGCTACTTGTAAGCCCCCTTTATGACTAGGAAGCACCGATTGTTAGACTTATTCGGATTTTGGACGATTTAGCTTTATTATCTTTTGGTTTTGGTACAAGTTGTGATGTATTCGTATTGCGTTGATTCGTTATATTGTATTTGTGTTTTGATACAAGTTGTGGTGAGTCTATACAGGTTTTGGTACAGGTTTGATATTTGGTAGATTTTTTGTGGAAAAATTCCAAAAAAATTCTGAAAAAAAATCTAGAATTCACCTGTTGTGCAAGCTGTATTAAAAAAATTGCAGACTAATCCCCGGCGACTTGTCGCCGGGGATACCACACACTAAACGTTGACAAGTCAACGTATGAGGATAGTTTCCCCAGCGACATGTCGCCGGGGAAACTATGCCTAAACGTTGACAAGTCAACGTATAAGGATAGTTTCCCCAGCGACATGTCGCTGGGGATAATTGATAATTAACAGACGCTTTAATTAAGCGTGCTAATCATTTTGCCTTAACCCGAAGATTCCCCAGCGACATGTCGCCGGGGAAAATGTGCCACCGTGGCCCTACTTCTTTGACTGAAAAATGAGTAGGACCCACGTCTTCGCCGGGGATTATCGCTGGGGATTGTATCCCTGACGAGGTTTCCCCAGCGAGGATTCCCCAAGGACATGTCGCTGGGGAAATGTATCCCCATCGACATGTCGCTGGGGAATTACTCGACATGTCGCTGGGGAAACACCCGATTGTTGTAGTGTTAGTCGTTGAGTCTCGATGTAGTCTATGTTGATGTTGTTCAACTTAAGTCTTTACTAACACATTTTTCGAGATGTATGCAATGGATCATATATGGAAACCAAGTTTGAACCAGTTATATTAAAGCTTTTTATAGCATTTTCAAGCTTATTTCATTCTATAAACGTGTGTCGATTAAATAACCTCTTTCACGAAATTTAGGTGATCACTTTTAGATAAGATTTGACTTTATTTTAAGTGGCCCAGATTTGTTGTCTTTAATCTAACGTTGAAGAAGTGATGACATGTTACTATTGTTTTTTTCAGCTCCATCGGCAATAGAAAAGGCTATTTTGGTGAAATGTCATGACCAAGACCGTAACACAACAAAATGACCGCATCTCCCTCGTTCGTCTGATGTTCGTAACCTGCATGTCGAATTTTTCTCGCATATTAATCAATTGCAATTATAATTTGGATACCCAATATAATATTTATTGTTGAAAACGAAAAAAGAGAAACATACAAAAGCAAGTAATACCTTCGTATATATCCATGATGATCATCTTCTTATTGATGATATTAGGTTTACTATGGAGTGATTGCATCCGATGCGAATGATACGTACGCTAAGAATGATATTATCCTTATGCATTTGGCATATACGGAGTATATAATAGATGTTCCAATATCATAGAAAAAAATGGACATTTCTCTATTCATGAATATTCATTATCTGATATATTAAATAAATGGTGTAGCTAATACAAATCAATAAACAAAAGAAAGTGTTCTTATTTCTATGAAGATCAGCGTGTCTGAAAAAGGAGATTAAGAGACATACCACCATGGAATATAAAGACAAATAATTGTAGCATCCAACAAAGTCACTAACAGAAATCAACAATATGTTGCATTTCCGATTAGATAGCATGACCTCTTGCATAGACTGCATACAAACACATAGACATTATTGTCTATGCTAAGCCATCTAATCATTGTGGGCTCACTCATCTACTGGAGTATTAGAAATTGTTATTCAATAGTAAACTTAGGTTATATGAATGTCTATATCTAGTAATAAGAGTAATATTTTAACATATCATTTACACTATGTTTGCAATTGGTGAGGATCCAAGTGATGTCCAGAAAAATGGGTGTAGCATGTAGTCTGCGTTTCTTTTCGGCGTTGCATGAATATTGTGAATCTCACTAATTATCGAAGTTTATCTAGATGTTCATTTTTCCACTATAAGCTTGATAGAAACTAACGTGGATTATCATCTACGTCAAAGACAAATCAATCATGTCCTTTCTTGTTTGGCCTAAAAGGTGTAAGGTATATACGCTGAGCTATGAAAAAATTGGAGACAAATCCTGTGTATTTAACTATTTTTTGAAGTAATAAAATTTAACGAGAAATCTTTTACCAAAAAAAAAAAAATCTTAACACGATTTTTTTATATATCTCTTTTAAATTTACGTCTGGGTGCTTGTAAAGTCCTACACAAAAGAGATAAAATCAATTACTTACTAAATATTATGACGTCACTAATGCATTTGAACCTTCTATGTCTAGAAGCAATTGATGTATCTTGTCATTTATAGTTGAACGATCTACAAAGATTCTCGGACCACACATTCTAGATTGATTTGGACATTAATTATAACTTGATTATAACGACATTTTGTAGATATCCTCAACGTTTGCAATTTCATAAATTAACAAGAAGTTAAATAAGATGGGACAAACTACAGACTGGTCAATAGTACCAATAATTGGTCATGTTACAAGTGGGGACACAAGTAATCAATTATTGCAGATTAAACACAAAACTTTATAATTAAGGGTAAAAGCCATAGAATACCAATGCACTTTCTCAAATTTACCACAATCAACCATTTACTTTTTTATTACCGATACCACCAACGTACTTTCAAATTTTTTTTCAACTTGAACCAAACATTTGTACCGTTAGTTATTATGTGGCAACGTTAGTCCATTTAGCTAACGATCGTTTGCATCGTTAGTCATTTTTTACGTTTTCGCCTGTTTTTTTACGTTTTTGTCCCTTTTTTTTATGATTTCGTCTGGTTTTTAGGTTTTCGTCCGTTCTATTACGTTCTTGACCCCTTTTTTTACGTTTTTGCCTGGTTTTTTACGTTTTTGTCTGTTTTTTACATTACGCTTGTTTTCGCATGTTTTGTTTATTTATGAAAACGTAAACAAACAGACGAAAACGAAAAAGTCGAACAAAAAACGGATGAAACGTAAAAAACGGACGAAAACGTAAAATACAGACGAAATCGTACGAAAACGTAAAATACAGACGAAATCGTACGAAAACATAAAAGATCGAAAGAATACGAACGAAACGTAAAAAAACGGACGAAAACGTAAAAAAGGACAAAAACGTAAAAAAATAGGCGAAAACGTAAATAAGGACCAACGATGCAAACGATCATTAGCTAAATGGACTAACGTTGCCACATAATAACTAACGGTACAAACGTTTGGTTCTAGTTGAAAAGAAAATGAAAGTACGTTGGTGGTATCGGTAATAAAAAAAAGTAAATGGTTCATTGTGATAAATTTCAGAAAGTACGTTGGTATTATATGGCTTTTACCCTATATTTAAACAGCTATACTTATCACTTTCTTTGGTTGTTATAAGGCTACCCACTATGGTAGGTAGTCGGTCTCGACCTGCACTTTTCGATGCCATATCAGCTTTCTCTCTCCAGCGACCTACATGCGACCTTTTGCCACTATAAGACGACCTTCATTTTTTTTTCATTTTCACTTTTTTTAACTTCAAATTTAAATTTCATTAATAATAAAAAACATTACATAAAATAAAAAAACATTACATAATAATTCAAATAAAATTAAAACATTACAATAATAAAATAACTAAACTATTATTAATTTGCATTATGCCAAATGTGTTCCACTAAATCGGCTTTTAGACGTAGAGGAGCCGTTCTGTCGACTATCTCCTGAGTAACTTGCATTGATTCTTCATGTGTTCGTATGGGATCATCATCACGGTGTTGTTCTTCTGCAAAAAATCAAGAGATATCGCATTCCCGTTGTCATGAATTATCATATTATGTAATATGATGCATGTGTACTTTACATTCGATAGTCTACTTCGCGACATCCCTCGAGCCGGATATTTAATTAGCTTCCACTTCAGCTTTAATACACCAAAAGCTCTTTCCACATCTTTCCTTGCTGCTTCGTGCTTTGTCTTGTACAATATTCGTTTATGATCATGCGTACCCGGATTTGTAATTGATTTAATAAGAACGGACCATTGCGGATATATCTCGTATGTAAGATAATATCATCTTTTATAAAGCATGTTGTTAGCCACGAATAGAACATCCGGTGCTCTCCCTGATTTGAGATCATTGAAAATAGGGTATTGACGTAAAACGTTCACGTCATTATTCATCCCGGAGACACCAAAGAACGCATGTAAAATCCATAAATCATTGGAGGCTATCGCTTCCAATAAAATGAATGGATTTGGCCCATTATCACCCTTAGAGAATTGTGCTATGTATGCGACTAGGCAATTCGCCTACGACCATTGTGTACAATCAATGCTTCCAAACATCCTAGGAAACCCATGCTTTTCATCGTGACGAGCATAGAGTTTTTTCATGTCAGTATACATCGGCTTGCGCAAAAACTCTTCACCATATAAATTCATGATGACCTTACAAACATCTGGAGACTCTTACGGGCTGTTGTCGCACCCATTTACAAATATTCGTCTAGAGAATCTAGAACGGATCCGTATACCAATTGATGAATTGTGGAAGTACACTTTATCAATGATGAAATACCACGTTGTCCCGTACAATTATCTGTTTGTTGAAAAAAATGAGAAGCATCGGTTACTTCATGAACAATTTTTGTAAATAGTCTTCGGCTCATTCTGAAATGGTCACGGAATGTTGCTTCATCATACTGTGGGTGTTCCGAGAAGTAAGCCATTACTAAACGATCATGAGCACCGTAACGATCCCTTTCTACTGGGGTTCGTTGGACTTTTGGCTTTGATGCTTCATAAGCCGCTTGACAGGCCTCCGTAAACATAACAAGCTCGCTATTAACTTCATCTTCATCGTCTGAAGAGGTAAAAAAAATAGATCGTAAGACATTGTGTAGATTAGTGGTTTGAATGTGTGTAGAGAGAATAGTTGTTTTAATGTGTGATGAAAATGGTAAAATGAGTGGGTATTTATAGTGTTAAATTATTTAAATTTTAAAAATTAAAAAGTTTTTTTTATATTAAAATAAATTTGTGCTTGCTTTATATTAAAAAGTTATTTTTTTATATTGGAAAAAAATCTTCGGCGATCTTGGCCTCTATAACACCCCAAAATTGGGTCACAGTGGAATAATGTGTTCGGGAGCGTTACTTCATAGATCAATAGCACAAGATATGAGAACGACTTCTAAAAGAGTCGTTTGAAATACGAAATACATTTGGCATTGTTATTTAAATTGTTTATACAAAGCAGACAAGGCCTTATTGTTCAACATTGAAAATAATAAGCATTTTAGATCTATACAAATTATCACCAAGAGATGTAATGACTCCAAATCTTTATGCATGATTCCCCAAAAGACTATCCCCAATGTATCCTTAGCACCTCGTGCCTCATTGACCGTGATAATGCAACAGATTCAAACATCACAAAATGTAATTACGTTTCCCTAAGCTCATGACACTGAAGCACGACATGTATGAATTGCAATATAAATTGCCAACATTGCCCGTGATGATGTTCTAACCCGTAACATCCTAAATCCGACATGGTATACGTTCGTTGTCCGATAAACTGGCACAGTGAGCGCTACTCACCGGAACGGGGATGTGAATCCCAAATAGATCTATTTATAACATTCGCGCTCACACAAAGTAATTAACAGTTCATGATAATGGGCTCAGAGGGTTATCGCAACTTAGGCAAACACGTAATCATGTAAAATGTACACTTGCGTCCAATCGTAAAACAATGCATGTTTCTCACCCCAAAAGTTGTAAATCATTGATATAGTAAAACATGGGGCTATGAACTCACCTCGATAAAGGAAGTGAATGAAATAAATCATGGTGAATGAACAACTTTCACGGTGTTATGACCGAATGCAACCTAATTAAATTAAGTGATTATGTAGTTCTAAGTACTTGAATAAACTAATACACATATATATTCTATATAGTTTCATAACACCTAGCAAATGTTGTTATAATGTTTATAAAATTAAAACACTTTTAATTTTGTTACTTGTAACATAGTATTCATGGTTCGTGTTCGTAAAAATGGTATACTTGTCCAACAATTCGTTATTTGCCAAAAATACTTGATGTATTATTTACATAATTTCATTATATAAATAATTTGATTATTTGAGAAAATAATATTTATACGGTTAAAAACGTTCATAATGTCACTTTTAATAAAAAAACATCGTATCTTCTTTGTTTTAATCCCGTTTTCATCATACTTTACATGTATGGATTCGTATTTAAAAAATCTAATCAAATATTACATTTATTATATTCGTCCATGTCCACTGTATGTTTCTGTAAAAAAAATTAGTTTTTATAAAATTACTTTTATAAAGTCACTTTTGTTTATTTTATTACATAAACATGAAAAAGTCATAACTAGTTCATTATCCATTGGTTTTTCAAGTTTCTTACCTTTTTAGAATCCTTACAATATCTACTTTTACAGAAAAATATAAAAGAAATATCTCAGATTCGAAATCATATAGTTTTTATAAACTTAGTTTTATAAAAACACTTTTATACGCATAATCTCGTAAAAATCATAACTCCTTCGTTATTTATCGGATTTTCAAGTTTCTTATATGCTTACGATCCTTATGAGATGTATTATTTTTATAAAACATAAAATAAAGTGTCAATTAGTTCGAATGAACAGTAGCATATAAAAGATTAATTAACTCATTTTATACACTTTTAAACTTTATAAAATTATCACAAGTCTTCTAATTTATAAATTAACATCCATGGTATATAATTTAAGTCCTCTACATTGTGTCCATCATAATAGGTCCATATTGTCCAAGAAAATTGTCCAACATATTTATTTACTTATCTAAACTTTATAATTAAATAAATAATCAATACTTGATAAATTATTATATAATTTATCCATGGCTTGTAAATCCTTGTTTTAAATATATTAACATATTTTAAACATCATCTTAACCCTAAGATAAAAGTAATTCGTGTATGTATGTACATGTTTCTATTTTATAAACTTCATAAAATAAACCTAGGTGATGATTTAACTACACACAATTATATAATACATAAAATGAAAGTATTGAAAAGATTAGGGTTTTAGGTAAACCTTAGATGAATGTAGGATGAATGATGAACAAGATCAACCCAACCAAGAAAACCTTAATTAGAAAATTAGGTTTAGAAAACCCTAATTTCACAAAACACTAATATGAATCCTTGCTTGTATAAACCCTTGTATAACCCAAACCAAGCTTCCAAGACACCTTATATATGGTTAGTAATGACCCTTGTATGCTTGTGCCCCTTGAGAAGTGAAAACTATGAAAGTTTTGTGTGTGTGTTTGAATGTCGTGGGTTAAGTACAAGAGGGAGAGAGTTTATGTGTTTTTGTTATGTATGAAATAAACTAGTAAAGAAAGAGTTAGCTTATATGAACACAAGAGGTATGGGATCATCATTAAACAAGTAGGAAAGTAATGTATGATGTGATAAAACAAGGCATGCCAATGTTGCTTCCTCCTTGGTTTATGCTGGCCACATGAGGCTTGTGGAAGACAAGAATAAGCTTGGTTATCCCATGGTTCTTGTTTGATGTTTACATGGTGGTTTTTGAATATACTTGTTTAAGGAAAAGTGAGTTTAGTGGGAATTTATAGGTTTTAATTTCCAACCGAATATGGGACTAAAATTTATAAGTATTTAAGTAGTTTCTATAAGGTTAGATGTAAGAAAAGTAAGGCTAGGTTGTAAGACATCAAAGTCTTATTGTAAGAGTGATTAGAAATGAGCTTTAGGCATGCATTCTTTCTGCTATTTTTAGCCAAACTTCATCATGCTTGGGGGCATGTTTTAGCCATGAAATCTGATGGATAATACTTAGGGTTTGTATGGTGGTTAAGGGATATAATTGTTTATGAAAAAGATGACTTAGTGGGGGGAAGGGTTTGGGATTTAATTTTAATGTATGTGTATATATATGTTATGGCCGGATATGGGGGTTTATAAGTGAGTATAATTTGAAAATTTTAGGTATTGGGTATTATGGTGGGTATTTGTTGAAGTGTTTATGAGTTTATGGTTTGCCATGTATGCAAAAGTGTAGTTTTATTACGTTACGTAGACGTTTTACGTAACCAACAAAAATAAAAAGCATAAAGTTATAAATTATCATTCTAATAACTTTATAACACTTACTTGACGTAAACATTTAATTGTTTGATGCTCGTTTACGTTAAATGCTCATATTTAGTTTACGCGATTTAGCTTAACTATAAAAATTAAAAGTAAACGTGCAAAAGCCTAAAAATAAATAATTGAATAAATAAAGTCGTAAATGACCTAAAAATTTGAAATGTTACAGTCTCCTCCCGTTAGAAGAGCCTTGTCCCCAAGGCTCAAGTCGCGACACTTGACGAAGGTACGGGTTTAGTGAAGAGATATGGATACTTTTTCTGAAATTGGTCTTTACGTTCCCATGTGAACTCAGGACCTCCACAAAATAGAGCTTGTCATCAACATGAAGCCCTTCCAATAGAACGGCTAATGGTTCATCAGAATAACATTTCTTCAAGTTGGATACATGAAATGTATTGTGAACCCTGCTCAACTCTTGGGGAAGCTCAAGCTTGTAAGCTGATCCGTTCAAACTATACCTTAAAATATATATAATATAATAAAATATCAAATATATAGTAAGAATAGTCTAAAAGCAGAATCAATGATACCGAGAAGTAGTATACAGCTTTCCCGGGTCGTAAATCCCCAACGAGGCTGGAATGGTAAATCGATACGATCGAAGATTTGAGTTTGAAGGAAGGAA
>BQNB010055977.1:0-12490 GCA_026074375.1 Tanacetum coccineum
CAAGAACTATGTTAGAAAGTTTCTTAGGGATCTACATCCTAAATGGAGAGCAACGATCACGATGATCGAAGAGTCGAAAGACTTGACATCAGTATCACTTGATGAACTCATCAGGAACCTAAACGTTTACGAATTGATCACCAAGAAAGATTCTGAAATAGTCAAAGGTAAAGGTGAAAGGAGATCTATTGCCTTAAAGGCTAAAAAGGAATCTAGTAATGATGAAAGATTGACTTCTAGATGTGAAGACGAAGAATACGCCATGGCATTTAGAGACTTTAAGAAGCTCTTTAAGAGAAGAGGTAGGCTGGTAAGACAACCATGGAATGACAAAAATTCATTCTAAAGAAGCCGAGATGACAAGAATGGCAAAAGTGAAAGGAAGTGTTTTAGATGCGGAGACCCAAATCGTCTTATCAGAAAATGTCCGAAACCACCGAGAGACAAGAGCCAAAGGGCCTTTGTTGGAGGTTCTTGGAGCAATAGTGGTGAGGAAGATGATGAAAAGGCTAACGACAACGTGTCTCATGGCTTAAGCATCTAGTGCGGTACATTTCAAATCCTCTTATTTTAGTGATGAAAACTCTTTAATAGATGATTTTACTCTAGATAGCGAATATAATAAATTATGTAAAATGAGTTTTAAAATAAACACTAAAAATAAACGGTTAAAAGCTATTAAAATAGTTTAGAAAACAAAATTAGTAAGCTAAAAGTAAAAGTGTCAAAGCTCGAGAAAAATAAGAAAGTTGATCTCGAGTGTATAACATGTCAAAATCTTAAAACTTAAAACGAGAAACTAAAAGAGGAAGCTTCCAAGCTAACTCAGTTTGAAAAGAGCACACACTCACTTAATGAAATGTTAAGTTTTCGAAAACCCTCTAGAGATAAATCGGGTCTAGGTTTTAACTCATTTGAAGCATCAACAAGCGAGACCAAGCAAGTAAAATTTGTAAAATCTCAAACCGCTGAAACAATAGGTGACGGCACCCTGATTAAAGGGGACGGCCCCCTGATTGTCTAGCCGACCCCTAAAATAAATCAGGGACCGTCTGACTCATTGACAAAAAAAGAAAAATCTGTTTCATTTTCAAAATCTATTTGGGGGTCCTAGACCAAAACATATAATGGTAAATAACGTTAAAGTTCTCGTTTCTAGTGATGATGAGGTTAAACGTTTTTATAAACCTTCTTTACAACCCAGAGTTGGATTTGCACAACCGCATTTCATATCAAAAACTCCACCTTATAGAAGAATTAATAATTCTCATCTTCGATCTAAAACACCGCAACCAAAGAGAAATCTTGGACGACAAAATCGTCCATACAAGTTTTCTATAACTAACTTCCAACAACAAAGTTACATGCCGTGGGGAATTTGTCCTCCATTTGTACTTCCTAATCAATTGCAAGGGATGTTTAATACTAACAATTTTAGACATGAGATATTGAGGACCAATTGTTTGAGTTGTTATGTCATATAAATAGATATGCATTGGAATTGATTTGGAGCCCGACGAGTGGATCAATGATAGTGGATACACTAAACACATGACGGGCAACCGAAAGTTTTTCTCCACCTATAAGGCATATAATAGGGGTAACGTTATTTTTGGTAGTAATCTACGCGGTAACATCATTGAAAAATTTACAGTTTCTCATGACTCCCTTAATATTGCAAATCTAGAACATGTAGATTAGGTCACGCAAATATGCGACTAATTTAATTCGTTAGCACTAAGAAACTAGTTAGAAATTTACCCAAGCTTAAGTTTGATCAACATTTATGTGATGCTTGTAAATTTAGAAAATAAGCTCACGCTAGTCACAAAGCTAAGAATATGGTCTCTATGACTAGATACTTAGAACTTCTACACATGGATCTCTTCGGTTCATCCGCAGTACGGAGTTATGAAAGAAACCTCTACACCTTAGTAATAGTAGATGACTATTCTAAGCATACATGGACAAGATTTCGTAAAACCAAAACCGAGGCTTTCGAGCAATTTAAAATTTTTAGTTGGAAAATACAAAATCAACTAGGATGTCTAATAGTTTCAATTAGGACGGACCATGGTAGATAATTTGATAAAGAAGTGCAATTTGGAGATTTTGTAATGCCAGTGGAATTACACATAGCTCCACACACTCCACAATTAAATGGTGTTTTAGAAAGAAAATACAAGACTCTTAGGGCATGTCCTGAGATTTCGGATGCCTTGGGTGAGGCATAGAAAAATGCCCCTCGTAAGCGAACAACACACTTTTTTAGAAGTTTGTTACCTAGGCAAGTTATGCCGCATCCCCATGCCAATTTTTCATTAGTAAATAAAATGGTACGGTATAAGATATATACTTTGAATTACAATTTCGAAATACGACTCTAAAAGCAACGTAGTAGCTTGTATCTTGAAAAATAAACATCGATGAAATATATATCATAATCAACTGTACACGACGAAAATGCATCACATGAATTCCAAAACTATAAAATTAATAACAAAATAAGCATATATTTTAAGATATTAATATCTAATGTAATAAACTAATACATTTTTAGTTAAAAAAACTAATACGTTTGAGTTTTTCTACGTCTTTAATCCATATTGCATATGAGAATAATGGATAATCCATATTGCACATGAGAATAATGGTATATTCATGTATTCAATAAAATGCTTTGCATAGAACTGAATTTTTGGTACAAGTAAAGTACACAACACAAGAAGCATACAAGTTTTATTAAAAAAAATATGCATGCTGGTAATTTTAAAAACACATAATTTCCATTAGTTATATTGTCAACTTCCTACCCACATGGGTAATCCTACTCAACATCTTAAGTTAATAATTTTTAATCTTTTTGTCTTTTGCTTTTCTCAATACATCATCTTCTTGTTCACAATTGTATTTTTCCATCCATTTCTACCAGAAAACAAATTATGGGATCTAGTCTTTCATACTTTATTTCTAGAGTTAATTACATGGATAGTCCTTGTGGTTTGTCCAAAATTAAATCTATCGTCCCTGAAAGTTAAAAGTTGCATGAATAGTCCTTAACTTTGCAAAAGAATTTCACCCACGCGTGGTCCCTCGTATTAACTTTAGGGACTATCCATGCAACTCTAAACTTTGTAGAAAAGGACCACTGTGACATTCTTTTGCAAAGTTAAGGACTATACATGCAACTTTTAACACTCAAGGATGATAGATGCAATTTTGGACAAACCACTAGACCAACCATGTAATAAACTCTTATTTCTACCTAATATAAATGAACTTTATATTTGATACCCCCAAAACTTGCTGCCCTGGGTTGTCGCCCACCTCGCTCGATACCAGGGCCGGCCCTGAGGACTCTATAAGAAATCAGTAGAATGATGTTAAACGAACAAGCGTTATCACAAAAGTTTTGGTGTAACGGCGTAGATACATAAACCTGCATACTTAACCGAATCTTGATTAGATCCATCTTAGGAAAACACCATACGAGCTCTTGAGAGGTAGGAAACCTACTCTTGATTAGTTTACAGTGTTTGGAAGCAAATGCTTCATCCTAAACACAAAATACTACTTAACCAAGTTTGACCCAAAGTCATACGAAAGTGTCTTTATTGGATACTCCAAAAATAGAAAAGCCAACATTATCCTAAACAAACACACAATAAAAATCAAAGAATCACTCAACGTGACATTCGATGAAACTCCTCCCCCATCTAAAACATCACCCTTGGTAGACGATGATTTAGATGAAGAAGAAGTAATTAAGGTTACCAAAAGGAAAAACTTAGAAAATGACATTGAGGATGAAACTTTAGAAATTGAAAAAATTGTCAGTATTAAGGAATCTAAGAATCATCCGTTAGACAACGTCATAAGAAACCTTAACCAAAGAACCCTTAGGCACAAGCCCAAAACAAAAGTAATTTCTTTTGTTTTATATAAATAATTGAATCTAAAAATTTTAGTGATGCATTAAAGGACGAAAGCTGGGTAGTCGTCATGCAAGAAGAATTAAATCAATTCATCTCTAACGATGTTTGGGAGTTAGTACCTTCACCTAAGAATGTTAATATTATAGGAACTAAGTGGGTATTTAGAAATAAACTTGACGAAAGTGGCGTCGTGTCTAGAAATAAGGCTAGACTAGTAGCACAAGGTTATAATCAACAAGAAGGTATTGATTATGATGAGACATATGATCCCATAGCTAGATTAGAGTCAATTAGGATTTTATTGGTTATGCTTCTGCCTTAGATTTTAAACTATTCCAAATGAACGTAAAAAGTGCATTCCTAAATAGTTTTATCAATGAGGATGTATACATGGCACAACCTCCGGGATTCATTGATTTCAAAAAACCTAATCATGTTTACAAACTTAAAAAAGCTTTGTATGGTCTTAAACAAGCTCCTAAAGCTTGGTACGATAGATTAAAATCTTTTCTTATTAAACATGATTATACCATGGGAATGGTAGATAATACACTTTTTACAAAGAAGAAAAAGTCACACCTCATCATTACAAGGGCATGATAGGTAGTTTATTATAACTAACGGCAAGTAGGCCCGATATCGTGTTTAGTGTCTGCCTCTGTACACGCTTCCAAGAGGATACCAAAACTTCTCATCTTGAAGCGGTTAAGCGTATCTTCCGATACATTAAAGGCACCGGGTACCGGTATAGAAACTGTAGTATATGCCGACTCTAATCATACGGGATATTATGTGGATCGAAAAAGAACTAACGGTATTTGTACATTCGTAGGATATTGTCTAACATCATGGTTCTCGAAGAAACAAACCGCTCTTGCTATCTCCACTACTGAAGCCGAATACGTAAGCGCGGGAAGGCATGTCAACAAGCACTATGGATGAAACAAGCTCTAATTGACTATGACATCCGACTTAATGATGTTTCGATTATGTGCCACAACAAAAGCGCGATTGAATTAAGCAAAAACCCCATGCAACACTTGCGGACGAAACACATCGAAATACGTCATCATTTCCTTTGGGACAATGTCCAAAAAGGAAACATCTCCATAAAAAAAGTTTTGTCTAAAGATAATATCGTCGACATTCTTACTAAACCCCTCAAACGAGAACTGTTATATTATCTTTGACTAGGTCTAGGAATGATGGAACACTTTCCCTAAAATTTTCTCTTTTTTTCTACTAGTCTCGCTTCTAGTCTATCTTCTACTCTATGCATCATGACAACTTAATTATTTCATCTGAAATATTTTAAGTGTTTTAAATTCGCGAAATGCAAATTAAAATGTCACTGTTTCTGAAAAATTCATCAAACTCAAACCCAAAAACCTTCCACTGGTGGCGGTCCTGTAAATATGGACGGACACCAGATTTAATATGGACGGTCCCATATATATCCGGGACCGTCGGCAGCCGACATCATATCCTCATTTTTATTTTTTAAAACCAAAAACCAAATACACCCTTCTCTCTGTCTTGCTGTGAATTGATGAATCAAAAACACTTCAAAACATAAAATCAACCATTAAAACTTCAATTGAAGGTGCAATCATCAACAATTATCATCTATAACATCATATACATCAACAATTGTAAGTAATTTCATCATTTTTTTCCTTAATTCGTGTCTAGGTTTCTATTGAACACAAAATCAAAATTTGAGTTTTTTTCAATTTTTCATGTGTTTTCATCAATTAAGACTAGGATTATACAGTGTATAACTATTATGCTTCCCGTAAATGTAGGATTTGCATAATTGAGTATGCTTGAAAATTTTCGACATACATAAAACCCCCAATTCACTTTCAAAAAAATTCTCACGTCTAGGAAGATCATAAAAATATTTTCATGCATTGTTAATACATTTCAAACATATTTTTGCACTCATGAATGATGAACTCGTGATTGTTGACCGAAATATATAACTAATATATTTTTTGACACGTTCACATGAGCAAAATTGAAGTAAGGAGTGTTTAGGTTATCTCATAGGTTTTGTTTAGAGTCGAGATAACCACACATTCACATTTGTTGCATATAGACACACACTAGTCATCAAATGTTGGCATCTTCATATATGTCTATATGAAGTCATTATTTTCTCTTTTTAGGTTTAAACATGAATCAACTTCTTTAAAACGAGCTTCAACTTACAAAAGCTTATGTTCCTAAAGTTTCAAAGGATGCGTACATCCCCACAAACCTAAAAAAGAATAATAAAAAATATAGAGTCATGAACCATTCATGAAGGTCGAGTTGTTCATCTATCCTTCATAAAACAATATCACATCAAAACAATGTTTGAAACAATAAATCTTCAATGTATATACAACATCAACGAACCTATCTATCCAAGATTCTTAATTGAATTTTACTCTCTAAGTTAAACTCATAAGAGATGTGGATCAATCCTTTTCCATTCATTTTTGGATTATAGGTGAAGAATTTTCTTTCACCCTTAAAAAGTTGCCTATATTCTTGGCATTTTGGGAAAAGGGCAATGTGCCTACTCGGAAGGATGTTCTCTCAATTCTCTCAAAAATAACCAAGAGGTCGAAGACCCATATCACACCTACATTCCTTATCCAAATGAAATCAAATAATATATTCAAACAGCCGTAAACCTACATCCGAAGACACACTACCCAACAAAATTCATAAATCTAAACTCTGTACTGACATACGACAATGGAATGAAATAATTCGTCAAAACATCGTAAGAAAATGTGAAATGTGTAATCACATCTCGGCCTCCTCCTATCATATGCTATATTGCATTGTGACCGAACAACCCTATAATCTCTCTTACTTTATTTCCAAGCGAATCTCAAATGTCAAAAATCAGTCTAACACACCAATGACATATGGCATGTTGTTGACTCGTCTTTTTTGTTATACAACATCATTGTATACACATCTAAATCATTCCTAATATCAATCATTCCCTCATGTCATGGCATCTATGGGACATTACGATGATTATTTCAACAAAGACTCGAAAGTTCTGAGTGATGATAAAAGCAAGGGGAATACTTAAGTCTGTCGAAAAAAGACTCCGAAGGTAGTTAAAGAATAAATGAATGTAACGAATTATGTTATTTAGGCTAATTTCCATTATGTGCACCTAGAACTAACTTAATTTTATTCTAGTGGTACAATTAATTATACTTATATTTAAATGACATGCCTAGGATCAATGCCTACTATGGATTAATAGATGTTTATCTAAATATTTGTCTAATTGATGTTATATCTCTCTAGAAATAATTGCACCCTTGTAAGGCCTAAAGACACAGGATTTGCTGCAAATAACCATTTATGGTCCTTCTTTTTCTGCCTAGATTTGAAAGACTGGGAAAACTGGTAATTTTTGTAATTCCCAAGGGACGAATCCCAGATATAGGGGGCGACCCCCTAACATATCCGGGACCGTCCACCTATTTAAGGGACCGTCCACAGTAACAACAATTATTGTTTTCTTTCTGTAACTTTGACCACCTTTATCTTAGCCACAACTACTCCTGCCAAGAATTCACAAATATATTTTGGATTTGAGGATTCTAACACTAACCTATACCTCAAATACCTCATCTTCTCCATTATAAAATGACCTCATCATCTTCACTTCTCATCACACCTTCATCTTTACCATTCTCAATCCTTATTTCTAAATGGCATCTTCACAAAACTCCTCTCCTAAACTCTTCAAGATCCCTAGAAATATTACTGCAAAAGACATATGGGGAAACTCTATGACCCAACTCAAGATGAAAACACAACTTCTCCACAATTCCCACTTTAACCCAATCTTGAAACTTCTCTTGCCCAAGATGCATCATCTCACCTTTCTTCTCAACCATCATCTTCCAAGCTTTCTTGGAAACCTAGAATTTCTGTTAGACCAATTTGGAAGAACAATAACAACAACCATTCTACTCATAATACATCACCACCACAATCTCTAAAACTTACTAGTCCCCCACTCTCACCACCTCACTCTCTATCTCCACCACCTCAATCACCAAACCAAATTAGGGATTAAATGGTGAATGAAATCAATGAGCTTCATCACCTATCACATCTCATTGATACCAATCTCCAAAATGCAACAAATATTTTCACACAATCACCACCATCGGCACCATCTACACCATCACCCATGATTCTCCCTTATACCCTTGACCAAGTCAACATTCATGGGGTGTATTGCCATTGTTTCATGTACAACCAAAATCAACTAATCCTTGAGAGAGGATCTCAATTAGATCTAGTTTCTCTTCACTCGACCCCCTCTACGTGTCTATGTTCCCGTAAATAATTCAACACCATGTTCACCACCACCAAACGCTTCCGCGCCACCAACATCTCCACCCTCAAACTAAACATCTTTTATGTTTAGTTTCAAATAAAGCATCTCTACTCCTTTTGCAAGTAAATCCTATGGTTTTTGACCCATTAGGATAGTTGTAGCTTTAATGAAATGTATAATCATACTTTATGTATGACTTTCTTATTACAATGAATGAATATATTTTAGTTTTTGGTATGGTGGTGGATATATTTGTTGTAGTTAGTATATATAAGAGTGTACATTATTTTAGATTATTGTATTTTTTCTAGCCAATATATTATTTTTGTGACAATTACTACTAGTTGGGTATCTTGCACTTATATACTAACTTGTTTTTGTAGCAAGTCATCATAGCTCGATTCCTTGGTGCCCTCAACAAAGGGGAGTATACATCAAGGGGGAGCGCTAGCATCGTCGATTCTTTTCTCATCTACTCGACGACTAACCTTTTTGCTTCGACAAAAGGGGGAGAAATAGACTAAAACTCATTAATAACTGGTAAACTTTGTTTTTCCATAAAATGAGTTTATATTTTGTCATCATAAAAAAAGAGAAGATTGTTAATACAAATAATGTCTAAAAATGTTATTTATATTTTTTGACCTCTCTATGTTTTGATAATGACAAAATATAAAAACGTTCTACGTTAAAAAAACAAACGTATATAAGTTATTAGTCGTAAATTTCTATTTCGACGTAAATCACATAAGGTATGTACAAACAAATCATTAAACTTGTTTAGTGATCAAAGATATACCTTCTTGTTTTAAACTTTATATTTTTACAAATTTAACAAAACCTTTTTACAAAAATAAATTAGACAAAATATTTTTGTAATTAAAAGAAATGTTTTATTTAAATATATAATTTGAAATCTGGTTTTCCTCTTAAAAGGATCTTGCATTTACCAGAAAAACATTTCCTCACTAAAAGACAATAAAATGGAGCCTCTACCTAGGACGATCCCTAAATAGGTAGGACGGTCCCTAACATATCTGGGGCCGTCCCATATTAATGGGACTGTCCACGGCTAGGACGCTCCTCTCTCTTGCCTATAAATATTGGACTGTTCTCGGTTATTTTCCAACCCTTTTGCATACATTTCTTTTTGTTCTAAATCTCTCTCTACATATCTCTACGTCTCTCTTAATCTTTGATCATAAACTTGTTTAATCTTGTTTAACAAGTGATCCATTATTTCTTCCCTCAAGTGCAAGAGAATAAAGCTCGTATTCGTCAAGAAATGATGTGTTATAGTTTAGTGAGTCTATATGTAACCTTTGTTACGATCTTCTTTTAGATTCGATCTCCTTATTCTCATTCTTGTGTACTTGTGTAGATCCGGATAGTGTATAAGTTCGGAAGTGTTATTTGTGTGTCGGTTAGTACTTTAGTCCTTAAAATACACTTGTGGAGTGGTAGATAGGTTCTAGTTAAGATTATGACTCGACATCTAGCTTAGTGTCAAAATTTGGTATAAGCGACTTGTAACAATTTTCTCCGCCTGAAGGGAGCTTGTTGACATAGTGAAATATCGAGTTGGATACTTGAGGAGTGGAGTAGGGTGAAGAAGAGCTTCGGTGTTGTGGTTTGATTGTTCTATCTTTTTACTTTTATCTCTTCATTTATATTTCATAGTTATTGTATTTATACTGTTTATGCTTATATGTATTATTCATATATACATTGTTGATTGATCTCACATAAAGAAGAATCTAAATTTAATTTTATAACATACAGAGTAAAGGCGGTGACATTAATGGTGAAACTATTCAACTCCCCCCCCCCCCCGCCCTCAACCCACCACCCCAACCCATCCCCTCGTCATGAGACCCAGCCACCCCTTCCCACCCAACCACCACCCACACCCACCACCCCCACACCCGAACCCCCCACCACAACCCCCACGCAAAAACCCCCCCCCCACACCCCCCGCCCCCCCCCCTCCCCTCCCCCACACCCTCCCCCATTCCCCCCCCCGCGCACCGCACACCCCCCAGGACCCTCCACCAAAGTACGTTCTTTATAAGAACAATTAGACGCCCTTTTTTTTCTAGTTTTCACACGCCCGATCCTTTACCCACATAATAATCTTGAGTATCAAATAACTTCTCTATATCCATATCAAGATTAATACGGTTAAGTGGAGAATACCCGTGATTTGGTTGCGGAGACGAAGATAGTGAGTCGAAAGACGAACGATACATTGTATTTAGTTGTTTGTAAAAAGATTATTAAGGGTTATATGGTAGATTGGATGGATGATTTTGATAATAAGGTATTAGCTGTCTCATTCGTGATTAGATAAGGATTGTCATGAGGCTGACTCATTTTTGATTAGATTAGGATTATCATGTGCTGTATTAGATAATTAATTTTGGTCTATCCCTTTATAGTCGGTAGTTTCCTTGGATAATCCGAGATCTCATGTGTATATAAAGATGAATTGTGAATGAATAAAGATCATGGGGAAATAAACATTCAATATGGTATCACAACCTAAAGATCCTCTCCTAAAAACCCTAAACAACTAAGCCATTTTTTTCGTATCTCCCTACATGTATATTGGCTGCCATTAATTCTTTTAGCATAGCTTGCCATCTAATTCCATATTTAATTAATATCAATATTCCTTTACTTTGTTGCCATTACAAACGCTATTTGATGTTCACTGCCGCTTCACATATTTAATTGTTTTTCAGCTTGCTATCTTTTATTTAATTGCCGCTGTTAGTATTAATTATGATGAGTGGATCTTCTACCACTCAACGTACTGGTACGAATGAAAAGGGGTTGCAATCTAGTTCTTATATGAACAAGCAAGATAGCCCGCACGTTGCGGCGGACCTTAATTTTTTACGAATCGATTGTGAATGAATATTTTTACATATGCATTTTCAAGGATATGTATATAAATGAGCCGAAAGCAATGTGTTACTTCTTTATTCACTTAAAAGCTTGCAACAGTAACTAAACATAAACTATTATAGCAAGCTTTTAGGTATACAACGCCGATCGTTTTTTTTGTGTTTCTTTTATGTTGGCTTCCATATTCTGGCTCATGTGCCTGACAGTTGCAAACCCGTGTGTGTAAAACAGTTTTATCAGTCTTATTAATGGATATTTAAAATGTAAAAGCTTTTAGGTATACGTTTCTAGCAGTAGCAGTACATAAGATACATCGAACATACATACATAGAGATTTCATAGGTAGATTGCATACACATTGTAGGACTGCGTGTGCTTTGCTGCCGATCGTTCTTTTTGTGTTTCTTTTATGTTGGCTTCCATATTCTGGCTCATGTGCCTGATAGTCGCAAACCCGTGTGTGTAAAACAGTTTATCAGTCTTATTAATGGATATCAAGTAAAATGTTAAGTAATTTATAAATCTTGTGCGTTTACCTGTGAGTTCTGCATGATATGCTTGGTGTCCATTTACGGTATAGTATTAGTTCAATCGTTTTATTGTAATCTGTTGGCCTTTAATCAGCAACATTTACAATTTCTGCTTCTGTGATAATCATCTTTCCTTATCCTCACGTGTTTTGTCCAATTCTTTTGCTTGTGTGATAATCATCAGTTTTTGTAAACAATAGATTCTGAAACATGTATGTATGCTAGTGACAGTACCTAATAGCAGCACATTATTCTACTACTAAATGCATCCGCATTTCTTTTAGCGTAAATGTTGTTGCACATACCTCAGTTTTTTCACACCTTTCCCGAATGCCATACTGATCCCGAATGGCATAGAATTGCATTTCTTTTAGAGTAAATGTTGGTGCATAACTTTCAATATGTTTATAGTCTCACGTCGGGCCTAAACGCCATGGCTGGTTGTATGAACTGCCAATGTTGTTGATAGGTCCACGGCTGACTTGCGAACCACGACTACTCTCGGAAAGCACGCCTGCACTACTCATAGAAGTAAATGCCATCGGCCGTTGTACACCTGATCAAAATACAAATACATAAGAACTCGTATACATAGGTAAACTCATATTAAAAAGCAATAACAAAAATTGTGACCTGGAAGTTAATTGCACCTGCAGCTACCAATAGCAATACCATTACTAATTACCTGATTGCATTTGTTGGCCAGGCAAACTGGTATCACGGCTATCAGGCACGTCACCAGCATG
>BQNB010055977.1:16836-38867 GCA_026074375.1 Tanacetum coccineum
ATAAAAAGTTTTTGTATAAACGTAATCGTACGTTTTAAGATTACCAATTAAGTTAAACGATGTTTATAAAGCTTTTACAACAATTATTATGTTATCTTCTAGCTGACAATTATAAAATATAAAATAATATTTTATAAATTTATATTTCGTTTCCTCGACGAGTCGTGTCTAAAATAGTTATCTCATTGTAAAAGTATAGTTTTTGTTCGTTTATCCGGTTATTGTATAATACAAATTATTATATCTTTAAAATATAACTTAGTCCCTTTTATCGGTTTCTAAAATAATAGAGGCTTTAGTAAAACATTACTAAATATAAAAAGTTATATAAATTTCGTCATGACCTTCCCGGTTATATAACGTTTCCCCATATTTATAAAACCTAATGTTTTCTTTTCCACTTTTCAACAAACCGCGCGTTGCAAAATATCTACGTGTTTTAAATATATATTTATATATATATATATATATTTATAACTAAACAAATTAATAAATACCATATTTATTTAACCATTAACCACCATTTTAGTTCCGATTTATAATTTATAAAGTCTCGTGTTATATTTATTAGTCAAGTGTGCCAAACGCACCCCGTGGTGTTTTTCTACTAAACCAAACGCACCCTAATTGTTTCTATATCCACCAAACGCACCCTAATCTGTTTTATACAAAACCAAACGCACCCTATTCTGATGTAAACATAACAAACGCACCCTATGTCATTTTTTTCATGCTAAACCAACACACCCTACGTGGTGTTTAAACCAAAACCAAACACCCTCTTCGAGGCTGCTTTACCACAAACCAAACACACTCTTGTGCGGTTTCACTGCCAACCAAACACCCTTAGCAGCCCCCCTGCTGCTGCCATATACCCAACGCTCCCTAATGGTGGTACAACCAACCGCACCCTTGGTCGGTGGTTGCCAAAACAAACGCACCTTATCCGGTGCTAAACCCAAACCCAACCGTGGCTGCTACACCACAAACCCGACGCACCCGGTGGGTGTTACCACCAACCCGACGCACCCGGCTGTGAAACCCATCCGCACCCCCTTGCGGTGATAAACCACGAAACCAAACGCATCCCTTGCGGGTTGATATTAAAACCACACGCACCCTTGTAGTGCTGTGAAGGTGGCGGTGGTGAGGAGGTGGATGTGGTGATCGGTCTGACGAGGTGATGGTGACGATGATGGTATGATGAGGATGATGATGACGAGGTGATGATGATGGTGGTGGTGGCGACGCGGCTGAGACAACTGGAGGGGGGGAAGGCGCGTGGCCGCGAGTGGTGGTGGGGATCGGGTAGATCCGGTGGTGAGGTTCACTTTTGGTCTTGGCCGGAATACTCGCCAGAAAAGTTTTCCGGCGGCGGTTGGCCGGAGGTGGGGGAGGGGTGGCCGGATAATGAGTGAGGGAGAGAGACATGTGTATGTTGTATATATCTAGTATATTAGGGGTATGGGTAAAAAACAATAAGTGGTAGGGGGGGGTCTATTCGTTAGTGGGGGGGGGGTACATATTAAACTGCACGCGGGTCAATGTATATATAAGTTCGGGGCGGTGGCCGACGGCCGGAAAATATAGGAGAGGGAGAGAGAGTGCTGATGCATGTGTGTGTGTTTTATATATGAAAATGAAAAAAAATGGGGTGGTCATATATATATATATATATATATATATATATATATATATAAAAAAAGTGGCAAGCCCCTCATAGTTTAGGGTGGATTTTAAAAATATAACTCCAGGGACTAACAGTAAAATTTTGGGAAACTTTTATATAATATTGGTTCGGGACTCGTTTAGGCCACTTAATGATGATTCAACGCATGAAACTTGCGCCATTGTTTTTCAAATAATTTTTCCAACAAAACTGAGTATTCATTTGATAGTATTTCAAAAATATTTTTATAACATTTATAAAAATATTTGTTATTCAATTGGAAACCCGGTTATGTCTTGTCCGAAGTAAAACATAAAAATAAATTTCTAACTCTTTATTTGTCGTTATCAACGAACGTTTTTCGAATTAATGACTGACCATTTTATTTAAATATTTTTATTTAATAAAAAGTGTTAATTAAATATAATTTAATTATTTTCTCGTTTCTAAATCTTGCGAGGGCATTTCATTCACTTTCAAACTGTTTTCAAGTCTCGGTCAAAACTGAAAAGTTGTCAGGAATGTCGTTTTACATCAAATTGCTTTAGAGTCCGAATAATGAAAACGTGGATTTTTTTAGCGAGTCGTTTTTGATATTCAACTTAGAATGAAAATATATTTTATCATTTATAGTCTTATAAACTTAAAAATGAATTTGCTCGTGAGAGTGTACTACTAAAAATATGATTTATTATTTAAAATATGTTCCGAAAATTTTACCGGTTAAGCGGTAATCGCTTTTACGTGACAGTAAAAGACCAAAAGTCAAAAGTCAAGTCGGACCCTAAAAGTCAAAGGGTAAAATAGTCATTTTAAAAATCCAAAAATTGCTGGATGTTACAGTACCTACCCCTTAAAGAAATCTCGTCCCGAGATTAGATTTGTGTTAACGATTGCGTGACTAGGAAAAAAGATTGAAGATTTGGCTTGTAACCAGTTCTAAACAAAACGCTTGTGTGGGAAATTATTTTAGCAAAAAATGGTGTTTCGACACTTCTCAATATACCAAAAATTTCGGCTAGGTTTGACTAGGATATTTAATCCATCAAAATAGGTATCTCAAAAATATTATTACAGATCTTATGACTGATATAATCGCGTTATAAAGAGAGTCTCTTAATGGTGAAAACATCGAAGGAGAAAGTGTAGTCGCGTGAGTATATTTGTATACAGTTTTAAATGTTCCCAGGGACGGAGATCTGGTTTTGAAGATCTGTAATGTTCGATGGATTTACATTCAAACGAGGCTTTGGATGTAAGTATCCATAGCTTCTTGGTTTAAGTTCCAGAGGGTATCATGATCTAAGTATTCGTACTAGTGACCCAAATGAATAGTCCGACTATCTTTTTCGGATCGATAAGGTGTTTTGTCTAGATTAAGGGCGGTTTGCATTACCTATTGATAAAAGTTGTTGTACCAACTGGGATCCGCTCCAGGACCAAACAGTAGCGACCATAACTTCAATACTATAAACAAAATGGTGATGGGATGCCGGGAATGGGACATTTTATAGAAACAATATTCCCAGAATATAGTTTAAAAATGGTGAGGAGCTCAGTGGAAGAGCTTATTGCGATAGACGGCGAAATATGGTACTCAGTCGTTAGTTCGAGGATGAATCAACTCCATTAGTTCATGTGTGTAACAAGTCTGTTAGTTCCACAAACAGTTCGCGATCGCAAGGATTGGCAACGTCAAAAGTAATAACTTAAGTATGAGATAGGTAGCTCCAATAAGGTGAGGCCTTAAGGATTCTGGTGAGTGGTATCTCTAGGCCCGATTGTGCTTCTAAACCTTTTTAACGGATTTCGGTTGATTTATAGGAGTTCGAGTCATACGCGTCTCAAATCGGATTCTATTAAGCCCACTCATTTATAATTTATTATTTGCATAAAGAAGCGTCCCAATTTATGTAAATAATGAATTTGATAAACTTATGGTTCGATGATTTACAATATAAATATTTAAAATTGAAGTTGGCCGTCCCTAATCCTTTCAAATAAATAGATTACAAAATCATGATACTTAATAATTCCAGACGCAATGCGTCGTCGTACTCACATAACCTTCAAGTGAATGGGATGAAATAACGATGCATGCTGCTCTAATAAGAATCCGGACGAGTGTTCAAATCGTCCTTCGAATACGGGGAGTAAAACTATAAGGGAAATCACATAGTGTTCAAGGATCGTTAATGAGGTGACCACGATTATATTAAATAAGATTAAATGTCTTTATGACGAGGTCAAAACATAGCGATTATCATATAAATCACCCTATTACAAGTCCCGCCGCATACAAAGACTTGTATACTTAGAATTTATACATTATCTCATGTAAACAGACTAAACTGTGACGAGCTTTGTTACATAGCAAATTCATATCAATCCTCATATTGCAACGTCCAGCTCCTAAACATGAACTTGTAATACTTAGATTCATATATAATTCCATGTAAAATTGATCAACTAACGATGCCTGAGAACGAAGTGAGACCATTGTGTAATTCACAATGTCTGACGAGTAGAACGAGACCATTGTGCAACCCACAATGTCTAAAATAAATGAGGCCATTGTGCAACTCACAATGCCTTAAGAGGCGCTTTGGTATTTATATAAATAACTCTTATATAAATAAGCGCATGATATACGCAAAGTACGCAAGCATATATATATCATATATATGTATGACATGTAAGTATTTAATGCAGCACGTAATGGAAGCACATAAGCAAGTAGCGTGTATGCACTTTGAAAATGTTTGACGTGATGCAATGTTTGTGAAAACGGTTATAGTCTAGGGTAAAATATGCAACCTAGTTCTCTATAACCAGTGCTCTGATACCAATCTGTAACACCCCAAAAAATGCGTGTCGCAGCGGAAGTATGTCCGGGGGCGTTACTTCATAATACACAGCGCTAGATACAAGAGAACGACCTCTAAATGTGTCGTTTGAAAAGTAATCTCGTTGATTTCCTTGAAATTGATATAATGTTTGTCCCATAATTGCATCACAATGAAAAGCTTGAAATTACACAACGAGATTTGATCACTTGTATGTATGTAGAAATCCATGAATGAAATCTTGTCAGTTTAGACTCCAATGCACATCAAATAATCCAAGCATCTAATTCACCTGAGAAAAACATGCTTAAAACGGTCAACATAAAGTTGGTGAGTTCATAGATTTGTTTAAGTATAAACGTAAGTTTCAAATGAATGTATTTGTCCACTGTGTCATCACAGTACCATGTAAAAATCCCAAAGATTTATAAAGAATGCACGACACATTTTATGTCACCAAAAGTACCAATCTTATCCCAAAGATTTATAAAGAATGCATGATCAATTTAATGTCACCAAAAGTACCAATCTTATCCCAAAGATTTATAAAGAATGCATGATAAATTTAATGTCACCAAAAGTACCAATCTTATCCCAAAGATTTATAAAGTATGCCTGACTATTTCAATCCTTAAATAGTCACAAAATATATGAATATATGTTCAAATCCAAGATTTGTAATGTGTCCCCTCCAAGAACACCCGGGCATTTATGAAAATAATATGTATAATATAGGACCGCAAGACTTTTCCCGTGATAACGCAACACATGCAGACATCACAAAATCCGATTACTGTTTCACTAAGCTCATGACATTGAAGCTTGACTTATATTACTGCTATACAAATTTCGCAGTTCTGCCCATAACATCTCTGCTATATAAATTTCGCAGTTCTGTCCATACCAATGTTGTAACCCGCAACATCCAAAACCGACCTGTTATAACGTTCGTTCACGGTGATAGCTAGTCATCCGAACAGGGATTATCAATCCCGAATAGATCTATTTATAACATTCGCGCTTACTGAGACCAATCCAATTTGTTATACCATAATTAACAGTTCATGATAATGGGCTCATTGGGTTATTGCTACTTAGGCAACACGTAATCAATATAAAATATCCACTTGCGTCCAATTTGTAAAACAAAGTTTGTTTTCACTCCAAAACTTATAAATCAATGTAATTGTCTTACCCTCCGAGTAATAAACAGTTCATGCAACTTATGCTAATCCATAATCACGAGATATGTAAATGAGTTTGTAACAAATCATGTAAATATGATTTTGTAAACACGTATGTAATCGACCATGTAATTGAGTTTGCAAACAATTTTTCAACAAGCATGTTCTCACCCCAAAAGTTATAAAGTGTATGAAAACAAGTAAAACAGGGGGCTATAAACTCACCTCGATGATGTAGAGCGATTGACAGATAGACATCTAGTATGCACAACACAAACGGAAGACGAAGCGGCTCGATCAAGAAGTTGCAACTAATCTTAACGGCTAAGACCCACAAGCCTAGGATAATGTATTTAAATTTCCCGATGAATGGTAACATCAACGCGACACGTTGATAAAGATTTAGATTTCCACGTTGTAATAGTTTGGTGGTTGGTTAAATAAAATAAATCAAAAAGTAAACGCAATGTATGTAATATATTATGTATATATTACATATGGAAAATAAACAATTATTTAATTCGTACCGTGAATTATATAACGAAGATAAACAATCCGAAGATTAAGGTGAAATATATAATGCTTTGCAAGTATTATATACGAAGTGTGAGTAAATAACTAAACCAATTAGTTTGACCCGTTTTCTAAAATCACCACTTAATTAAATATAAAGTTCTTGCATAAACGTAAACGTACGTTTTAAGGTTACAACTTATGTTAAACGATGTTGGTAAAGCTTTTACAACAATTATTATGTTATCTTCTAGTTAGGAATTTATAAAATAATATTTTATAAATTAATCTTTTGTCTTGTTAACGGATCGTAGCTAAAATTGTTGCCTCATTTGTAAAAGTATCATTCTTATCTGTTGTCGAGTTATTGTATAGTTATAATTTAATATATCTTCAAAATATAACTCTGTCCTTTTTACCGGGTTTCTAAAGTAATAGTGGTTTAGTAAAACATTACTAAATATAGAAATTTATATAAATTTCGTCATGACCTTTCCGGTTATATAATGTTTCCCATACTTATATTTATAAAATCTAATGTTTTTCCACTTTTCAAATAACCCGCGTGTTTCAAATATATATTTTTAAATAAACTAAACAACGTAATAAATATCATATTTATTTAACCATTAACCACCATTTTAGTTCCGATTATAATTTATAAATCTCGTGTTATATTTATTAGTCAATTGCATAAACCAAACGAACCCTTATTGATCTTTCTGCTAAACCAAACGCACCCTTTGTAGCAAATCTGCCTAACCAAACACCCATGCTGTCCCAAACACCCCTGTTTGGGTTTCCTGCTATCCCAAACGCACCCTTTATAGTTTTCTGCTCACCCAAACGCCCCCATTGGGTGTTTTCTGCCAACCCAAACACCCCTTTTGGGTGTTTTCTGTTAACCCAAACACTCCCTTATACATTTCTACCAAACCAAACACACCCTATTCGATGTTAATAACTAGAAACAAACACCCCCTTGAGGCTGTGACAATACCAAACGCACCCTATTGGGTGGCTGCCACCCAAACACCCCTGTTTAGGTGTTAACAGCCAAACCAAACGCATCCGTTGTGCCGTTAACAAAACCAAACGCACCCTTTGGTGCTAAAACGAAAACCAAACGCACCCCAATCTTGGTGGTGACTGCCAAACGCACCCTCGTGGTGGTGGCAGCCAACCAAACGCACCCTTGGTGGTGCCCTTAAACCCAACGCAACCCTTTTGGTGGTGAGATCAACCAAACGCACCACCTTTGCCGCGGGTCATTTGCAAACCAGCCGCACCCTTCTTGGTGCCGAGATGAACCAAAACGCACCCTGTTGCGTTTTATAAATAATCAAACGTACCCTAATCTGTTGTGGTCGCCAAACGCACCCTTTTGGTATTTAAGAACCCCAGACGCACTCTTTTGTGTTTATAACAAAACCAACTGCACCCTATGCGGTGAAAACACAAACCAACCGCACCCTATGCAGTGTACAGTCAAACGAACCCCCTGCTGCCATTAACCCAACACACCTATTTTGTGCTTCACGGCAAACCGAACGCACCCCCTTGGTGGTGCTGTTTTACCACCGAAACAAAACACGCCCTTTGGTGGAACCTGTTAAACCGAACGAACCTTTGTAGGTGGTTCGTGACAGCGGTGGATGTGATGATGACGATGATGGTGGTGTTACGATGATGATGACGATGGTGGTGTCGGTGTGGTGGTGGCAGCGCGTGGCAGCGAGTGGTGGTGGGGATTGGATAGATCGGGTGATGGGGAGCAGTTTTGGTTTCGGTCGGAAAAGTCCGCCGAAAAAGTTTTTCGGCGGCGGTGGTGGCCGGCTGCGGTGGCAGGCCGAAAATGAGAGAGAGAGAGAGAAGAGGGTGTGTGTGTGTTTTTATAAGAATGATAATGAAAAAAAATTTATATAACTTTTATTTTTATATTAAAAGTTATAAGAAAAGTGTCAAGTTGCCAATAGTTTAGGGTTATTTGTGTAATATTTCCACAGGGACCAAAGGGGTAACTTTTGAGTATTATTTTGTAGAATAGTGGTTCGGGACTCGTTTGAGCGACTTAACGAATGATTCAAGACACGAAACTTGCGCCATTGTTTTCCAAATCATTTTCCCATAACAATGAGTATTTACACGATTTTATTTCATAATTGTGTCATAACATTTATTTAAAATGTCTACTATTTATTTGTGTATCACTAATAACTTTATCCGTAAAATGAACCGTAACTTGAATAATTATGTTTTTAACAAACGTTTTCGAATATCATGATAAATAATTTATTAAATATTTTTATTTAATAAAAATTGATAATTAAATATGATTTAATTATTTTAGAGTCGGTACACGTTGTACGCGGCTTTCAAAACTTTGCGAGGGTATTTTAGTCAGCTTCTGACTGTTTTCGGGTCTCGGTCAAATCTAAAAAGTTGTTAGGAATGTCGTTTTACATCAAATTGCTTTAGAGTCCGAATTATGAAAACGTGATTTAGCTGCTCGTTTTTGATAAATCAACTTAGGAATAACAAATATCTCCTTTAAATATGTTCCGAAAAATTACCGGTTACGCGATAATCGTTTTTATGTGACAATAAAAGACCAAAAGTCAAAAAGTCAAGTTAGGCTCGAAACGTCCAAGGTTAAAATAGTCTTTTAAAATTTCGAGAATCCCCGGATGTTACAGTACCTACCCCTTAAAGAAATCTCGTCCCGAGATTAAATCTGTGTTAACCGTTTGTGTGACCAAGAAAAGATTTAAAACTTAGTAAACCCGTTCTAAACAAGACGCTAATAACTTTATTCAGCGAAATTCGATATTTTGACATTTCTTAGTATATACCAAAATTTTTGGCTAGGTTTGACCAGGACATTCAATCTATCAAAATGGGCATCTCAAAATAAATCATTACAGATCTCATGACCGATATAACCGCGTTATAAGGTCAGTCTCATTATAGTGAAAACCTCAAGAAGAAAGTGTAGTCGCGTGAGTATGTTTGTATAAGTTTCTAAATGTCCGAGGACGGAGTCTCGTTTCTGCTATCTACAATGTTCGATGATTCACATCAACGTGGCTTATGGATGTAAGTACCCAACTTACTTGGCCGTACTAGGATGTATCACGACCTAAGTCTTCCTACTAGTGGCCCAAAATGAATAGTCCGACTATCTATTTTGTCGATAGGTGTTTATCTCGTTTAAGGTGGGGTTGCATTACCTATTGGTTAAAGTTGTATCAGTCGGGACCGCTCTAGGACCCAACTACGGCAACTATAACGACGATAACTATAACAAACGGTGATGGGATGCAGAGGGTGAGGACCTCCCCCCGAGAAACGATATCCCCAGAATAAAGTTCAACAAATGAGAGAAGCTCGCGGGAGAGTTTATGCGATAGATGGCGGAATATTGCACTCAGTCGTTAATTCGATGAATCAGCTCCATTAACTCAAGTGTGTAACAAGTCGGTTAGCTCCACAAACAGTTCACGATTGCAAGGATTCGTAATGGCAAAAGTAACAACTTAAGAATGAGGTAAGGTAGTTCAAGTGAGGCCTTCAGATTCTGCTGAGTGATAACACACGATTGTGTTTCTAGACATTTTTAACGAATTCCGGTGATTATCGGGTTCAAGTTCATACTCGTGTCATATCGGATACCATTAAGCCCACTCATTTATAATTCGTTATTTGCATTAAAAAAACGTCCCAATTTATATAAATAATGAATGGATAACTTATGGTTCGGGAATTTACAATTTATTTATTTAAATAAAGAGGCGTCCCAATCCTTTCAAATAAATAAATTATAAATCATCCTTCTTAATAATTCCTGATGCAATACGCGTACCCACATGACTTCCAAGGTGATGGGTGACATGACGATGCATGTGCTCTAATGAGTATGAGACGAGTGTTCAAACTCGTCTTCGGAGACTGGGAGTAAAAACTACCAGGCAAGATCAACATAGAGTTCAAGATAGTTAATGAGTACTCGGTTAGAGTAAACAAGGTAAAAGTCTATATGAACGAGTTAACATAGCGATTATCATATCAATCTTCCTATTACAAGTCCCGCCCATACAAGACTTGTAATACTTAGATTCATACATAATTCCATGTAAACAAAAATTATGACGGTCTTCGCGTAATACGGTATTGTATATAACTATGAAGAAAATAATATTCTTAAAGACCATTGATCAACTTACGATGCCTGAGAACGAAGTGAGACCATTGTGTAATTCACAATGTCTGACGAGTAGAATGAGACCATTGTGCAACCCACAATGTCTAAAAATAAATGAGGCCATTGTGCAACTCACAATGCCTTAAGAGGCGCTTTGGTATTTATATAAATAACTCTTAT
This sequence comes from Tanacetum coccineum, assembly GCA_026074375.1. Taxonomy (NCBI): domain Eukaryota; kingdom Viridiplantae; phylum Streptophyta; class Magnoliopsida; order Asterales; family Asteraceae; genus Tanacetum; species Tanacetum coccineum. Next base: position 27,430 of record BQNB010055977.1, read on the forward strand.
ATAAATAAGCGCATGATATACGCAAAGTACGCAAGCATATATATATCATATATATGTATGACATGTAAGCACTTAATGCAGCACGTAATGTAAGCACATAAGCAAGCAGTGTGTATGCACTTTGAAAATGTTTGATGTGATGCATTGTTTGTGAAAACGGTTATAGTCTAGGGTAAATTATGCAACCTAGTTCTCTATAACCAGTGCTCTGATACCAATCTGTAACACCCCCAAAAATGTGTCGCAGCGGAAATGTGTCCGGGGGCGTTACTTCATAATACACAGCGCTAGATACAAGAGAACGACCTCTAAATGTGTCGTTTGAAAAGTAATCCTTTGTTGATTTAATCAAAATCTGAATATTGAATAAAACATTTGTCCATAATTGCAATCACCATGAAAAACTTGAATGTATAGACTCCAATGTGCACTTCAGTAAGCCAAGTCACTATACACTAGAAAAACATTCTTAAAACGGTCACAACATAAAGTAGGTGAGTTTCATATGTTAGTTTAAAATATGAATGTAAGTTTCAAATGAATTATTTTGTTCCTACTGTGTCCATCACAGTACCATGTAAAAATCCCAAAGATATTATAAAGAATGCACCGACACAATTTATGTCACCAAAAATACCAATCTATCCCAAAGAATTATCAAAAATGCATGACTCATTTAAAGTCACCAAAAGTATCTATTCTTACCCAAAGATTATAAATAATGGCTGAACCAATTTTAATGTCACAAAAGTACCAATCTTAATCCAAAAGTTTTATAAAGTATGCCTGACTATTTCAATCCTTAAATAGTCACAAAATAAATGAATATATGTTAAAATCCAAGATTTGTAATGTGTCCCCTCCAAGAACACCCGGGCATTTATGAAAATAATATGTATAATATAGGACCGCAAGACTTTTCCCGTGATAACGCAACACATGCAGACATCACAAAATCCGATTACTGTTTCACTAAGCTCATGACATTGAAGCTTGACTTATATTACTGCGCTATAACAAATTTTCGCAAATTCTGCCCATAACATCTCTGCTAATAAATTTCGCAGTTCGTCCATACCAATGTTGTAACCTACAACATCCAACACTGACCTGTTATAACTTCGTATCACGGTGATAACTAGCATCCGAACAGGGATATCAATCCGAATAGTATCTATTTATAAACATCGCGCTACTGAGACCAATCCAAAATTTGTTATAACCATAATTAACAGTTTCATGATAATGGGCTCATTGGTATTGCTACTTAGGCAACACGTATTCCAATATAAAATAACCACTTTGTCGTCCAATTGTAAAACAAAGTTTGTTTTCACCTCCAAAACTTTAAATCAATGTAATTGTCTTACCCTCCAGTAATAAACATTCATCAACTTGATGCGAAATCCATATCACTGGATATGTATATGAGTTTGTAAACAAATCATGTAAATATGATTTGTAAACACGTATGTAATCGACCAATAATGAGTTCGCAAACAACTTTTCCAACAAGGCTGTTCTCACCCCCAAAATTATAAAGTGTAAGAAAACAAGTAACAACAGGGGCGATAACTCACCTCGATGATGTAACGATTGACAGATCGACCATCAAGTGAACACAACACAAACGGAAGACGAAGCGGCTCGATCAAGAAGTTGCAACTAATCTTAACGGCTAAGACCCACTAGCCTAGGATAATGTATTTAAATTTCCCGATGAATGGTAACATCAACGCGACACGTTGATAAAGATTTAGATTTCCACGTTGTAATAGTTTGGTGGTTGGTTAAATAAAATAAATCAAAAAGTAAACGCATGTATAATGTAATAATATTTGTATAAACATGCATATGAAAATAAAACAATTATTTTAATTCGTACCGTGAATTATATAACGAAGATAAACAATCCGAAGATTAAGGTGAAATATATAATGCTTTGCAAGTATTATATACGAAGTGTGAGTAAATAACTAAACCAATTAGTTTGACCCGTTTTCTAAAATCACCACTTAATTAAATATAAAGTTCTTGCTCAACGTAAACGTACGTTTTTAAGGTTACCAAACTTATGTTAAACGATGTTGGTAAGCTCTTAACAACAATTATTAATTTATCTTCTAGTTTAGAATTTATAAAATAATATTTAATAAATTAATCTTTTGTCTTTTAACGGATCGTAGCTAAAATTGTTGCCATCATTTTGTAAAGTATCATTCATAGTCTGTTATGTCCGACTATTGTTTAGTTAAAATTTAATATATCTCAAAATATAACTCTGTCCTTTTTACCCGGGTTTCTAAAGTAATAAGTGTTTTAGTAAAACATGACTAAATATAGAAATTTATATAAATTTCGTCATGACCTTTCCGGTTATATAATGTTTCCCATACTTATATTTATAAAATCTAATGTTTTTCCACTTTCCAATAACCCCAAGTGTTTCAAATATAAAAATTTTAAATAAACTAAACAACGTAATAAATATCATATTTATTTAACCATTAACCACCATTTTAGTTCCGATTATAATTTATAAATCTCGTGTTATATTTATTAGTCAATTGCATAAACCAAACGAACCCTTATTGATCTTTCGCTAGAACCAAACGCACCCTTGTAGCAAATTCTGCCTAAACCACACACCCATGCTTGTCCCATAACTACCACCTGTTTGGGTTTCCTCTGCTATCCCAAACGCACCCTTTATAGTTTTCTGCTCACCCAAACGCCCCCTTTGGGTGTTTTCTGCCAACCCAAACACCCCCCTTTTGGGTGTTTTCTGTTAACCCAAACACTCCCTTATACATTTATACCAAACCAAACGCACCCTGTTCGATGTTAATAACCAGAAACAAACACCCCCTTGAGGCTGTGACAATACCGAACGCACCCTATTGGGTGGCTGCCACCCAAACACCCATGTTTGGGTGTTAACAGCTAAACCAAACGGATCCGAGGTGCCGTTAAGAAAACCAAACGCACCCTTTGGTGCTAAAACAAAAACCAAACGCACCCCTATGGTGGTGGTGACTGGAAAACGCACCCTCGTGGCGGTGGCAGCCAACCAAACGCAACCTTGGTGGTGCTGTTAAACCCAACGCAACCCTTTTGGTGGTGAGATCAACCAAACTCACCCTTGCTGCGGGTCGTTTGCAAACCAGCCGCACCCTTCTTGGTGCCGAGATGAACCAAAACGCACCCTGTTACGTTTTATAAATAATCAAACGCACCCTAATCTGTTGTGGTCGCCAAACGCACCCTTTTGGTATTTAAGAACCCCAAACGCACTCTTTTGTGTTTCTAACAAAACCAACTGCACCCTGTGCGGTGAAAACACAAACCAATCGCACCCTATGCGGTGCACAGTCAAACGAACCCCCTGCTGCCATTAACCCAGCACACCCCTTTTGTGCTTCACGGCAAACCGAACGCACCCCCTTGGTGGTGGTGTTTTACCACCGAAACAAAACACGCCCTTTGGTGGAACCTGTTAAACCGAACGCACCCTTGTAGGTGGTTCGTGACAGCGGTGGCTGTGATGATGACGATGATGGTGGTGTTACGTTGATGATGACGATGGTTGCGTCGGTGTGGTGGTGGCAGCGCGTGGCAGCAAATGGTGGTGGGGATCGGGTAGATCGTGTGATGGGGAGTATTTTTGGTTTCGGTCGGAAAAGTCCGCCGGAAAAGTTTTCCGGCGGCTGCGAGCGACGACGGTGGTGGCCGGCGACGATGGCTGGCCGAAAATGAGAGAGAGAGAGAAGAAGGTGTGTGTGTGTTTTTATTAGAATGATAATGAAAAAAATTATATAACTTTTATTTTTATATTAAAAGTTATAAGAAAAGTGTCAAGTTGCCAATAGTTTAGGGTTATTTGTGTAATATTTCCACAGGGACCAAAGGGGTAACTTTTGAGTATTATTTTGTAGAATAGTGGTTCGGGACTCGTTTGAGCGACTTAACGAATGATTGAAGACACGAAACTTGCGCCATTGTTTTCCAAATTATTTTTCCCATAAAAATAAGTATTTACACGATTTTATTTCATAATTGTTTCATAACATTTATTTAAAATGTCTACTATTTATTTGTGTATCACTGATAATTTTATCCGTAAAATGAATCGTAACTTGCATAATTACGTTTTTAACAAACGTTTTCGAATATCATGATAAATAATTTATTAAATATTTTTATTTAATAAAAATTGATAATTAAATATGATTTAATTATTTTTGAGTCGGTACGCGTTGTACGCGGCTTTCAAAACTTTGCGAGGGTATTTTAGTCAGCTTCTGACTGTTTTCGGGTCTTGGTCAAAACTAAAAAGTTGTCAGGAAAGTTGTTTTACATCAAATTGCTTTAGAGTCCGAATAATGAAAACGTGATTTAGCTGCTCGTTTTTGATAAATCAACTTAGGAATAACATATATCTCCTTTAAATATGTTCCGAAAAATTACCGGTTACGCGTAATCGTTTTTATGTGACAATAAAAGACAAAAAGTCAAAAAGTCAAGTTAGACTCGAAACGTCCAAGGTTAAAATAGTCCTTTAAAATTTCGAGATTTCCCGGATGTTACACCATCGGCCGTTGTACACCTGATCAAAATACAAATACATAAGAACTCGTATACATACGTAAACTCATATTAAAAAGCAATAACAAAAATTGTGACCTGGAAGTTAATTGCACCTGCAGCTACCAATATCAATACCATTACTAATTACCTGATTGCATTTGTTGGCCAGGCAAACTGGTATCACGACTATCAGGCACGTCATCAGCATGTGCTGGATTACTGATGGAAGATGCGTCGGCATGGTTCGTAGAAGTCGATGGCATTTGTTGCTGACCGCCTATCTAATACACAAACATGTAAGAAAGTGCGCATATGAAATCATAACGAAAGAAAACAGAATTTAAAAAACATGTGCTTACACGTAACGGATGGCATTTCAGACATCTGCAATTGTTGGTAACAACGCAATGTAGATTCTTAACACAATAAATAGTTACTTACATAATAAATAATCCAACATATAATTTTAAACAAAAAAGTAAACCACACCTTCCGGCTTCCGTTGTAAGTGTAAGGTTGATAATGTGTCATTCGCTATGTAAGCTTTGGAAGATCCTGTACAGGAGACTTGATACATCACTATTATTACCCATTTCCCTATTGACTAAACAACTATCAATTTTAGTAAACTTTTTTTTCTATTGCTTTCAATACAGATGCAAAACAAACTGTAAGGCAAAAGACACTTGCCAAGAGATACTTTTCTCCAATCAGTTCCCTCCTTCATTGTCACTTGAAATTCCTCATAGCCAATCCGACCATCCTAAAACCATGAGAATGTCAAGATTAAAAAAATGAAACCATCATCAGCCTTTAAAGAAACCGAGTCCTGATTATGGGCTAAAGCCGAAGTACAAACACAAATTTCAAGATTTAAATTTATAAATTAAATTAGTACAATATATAGGACACATTTATCTTTCTCTATGATTACACAACTACCATACTAATACATACTTATCTAAGTTTGCAAAATCATATAAAGCTACCTTCAATTCCTCAAGGGAAATTCCACGACACTTCTAAGCTTCATGTTGTATTTCAAGGTTTGTCCATGAACCTGAGGACGAAGCTTGCCAGCTGGCCTTGAGAAATCCTTAATAGCCTTGGCTTGTCTAGCTGAAAATTAATCAACAAACATCTATTCACAGCATTGCAACATTTTTTTTTACCATAAATCCAAAATGAACACCATTTCAACTACCATGGCATAAACTGTACTTGTATTCAAATATCAACTATTATTATCATTTAATTTAGTAAAACAACATTCTAAATACCTAAAACTAAGAAACCATAAATCTACAAACATATTAAAAACTAAAATGTAAAACCAAACAAATATTCACTCAAAAGAAACAAATGAAAAATCATAATATTAGACATCCTGACATCAAACAAACTCTTGTTCCAAATAGTAATGACCAATTTATTAAGCACGCTAGTATTAATAAACACATGAACCATTACAAAATGTTGGAGATATACATGAGTTAGAGGCAAATGGGTTCGGCTAGAGAGGTGCATCATGTCCACTAAACTCACAACCACCGGCGAATAACCGCAAGCACCACTACCTGAAAAAACATTAACCATATGTTTCAACTGAAACCATCCACCATCTTTTGATTTTAATCTGATTTTGGTATGTTAATGTGTTGAATGGGGATTTGGTGTGAGGCAAGAGGATTTTTGGGACGGTGAAGACCGTAGATGATTCAAGAAACATATCATATTATCCTGGATTTTTGTGGCAGAGGATTTTTGAGGCGGTCAAGAAGAGGAGTCGTTCTAGAATATGTAAGAAAGATGTGCCTGAATAAGTTTTATGATAGGGCTGGTGGGTTGAGAAGCGTTGAGAAGAAGAGAAGGGCCAGGTGCAGGCCAAAACACATGGGCTAGGCTAACATAGTTGGGCTGGGCCATCAACAGTTGTTATGAGCAACAGTGATTTCGTGACATCTCAATTGATTATATTTATAATTTCTAACCCACACCAAGCTTGGGCTTCGCCTACATCATGGTTGCTGACCCAATTTACAATCTGTTCAACTGTCAACACTTTTAGCAAGTTAATTTATTTTGAACAACTAGCAAGGTACCGTGCGTTGCGGCAGCGGGTAAGGGGTACCATGTGATTAACCAGAGAAAAATAAAAGAAAATGATCCCGATCAGGCATGGTTCACCCATTTTTATAGGTTCTGACCGGTTCTCTCTAGTTCGTTTTCGGACGGCTTTTATTTGTTAGCCGAACCGGTGACCACTCATGTTTCCGGTTGAACCCGTTGGTCCGATCCGACTTTTAAAACTATATCTATTAGCATATGAATTGTATGAAGCTTTGTGTGTTTTATTAGTTTGTATAATGTGTATAATAATAACATGTAATTTTCATTTTAGAGGTGTTTTAAAGATAATATTAATTAGTAATAAATGTTTTAAAAATAACATTAAATGCGTTGACCAGTTAATAAGTATGTGTTTGAGCATTGGTTAATTGTTCATATTACGTGAATGTTTGTATTATTGAATTTTAAACTTTTTAGTGCATTTAATGGAAGAAAAATGATTCCTCAATTATATGTAGCATAGATTTGGCAAGTTAAATGCAACATTGTTGGTGTTATTAAATTTTTGGTTGATGACGTATAGTATGGTCCGACCCGGCCCATAGATACTATTTTGGGCTAATTATTGTTATCGCTACTTGGGCCGCGGGTTATGGGTCACGGCCACGGACACTCGTCCAAGCCGCGGCCAGAGATAGCAAAGTATATGGCATTATGCTCCGGAATGCGGTGTACTTGGGCGCTATTTTAGGGATAGATAGCCCAGTCAATTAAGGGATATACTCTCCTTATATGAATATGCTAAGGATAAGGTCGGATTCCAGTTATATTGGCCTTATCTTGGGCCGAAAGACAAGGAAACCCTACGGGGTCTGAGGCCTATAAAAGAAGGATAACATTCATTGATTCAGGTAAGACCTAAAAACCCCTAATACTCTCAATTATCCTCCAAAACAACTGATACTTACTCTCACGCCGTAGTCTAATCGTGAGATCCGCTCCCACGATAAGGTTAACGATGCTTTACTTCCTTGTGCAGGGTTCTCAATAAATTCACTTGGTGGAAGAAGAAGGTGTTTTGTACCCGAAAAACAGCTTATTCGGGCTAAACACAAACAGACCCAACTTTTGCATCAACAAGTTGACGCCATCCGTGGGACCAAACACTAGGAACTACCAGAAAAAATGAATGCAATGTCCAACTCCACTCCGGTGATCACCACTGTCAGGAACATTGATGGAAGAGAAAAAACACCCAGAGAAACGGACACTGCGCCCCAGGCCAGTTGTAACACCCCCAAAATCTGGTCGCAGCGGAATGGTAACAATGGGGTGCTACTTCATAGTCCAAACGCACAAGTCACAGAAAAACGACCTCAAAAGAGACGTTTTATAAAATGTCACATTCAATTTAGTAAAAATGTCAGAGTTACACAGGTTCCATTTATAATGTATTAGAAAACATTGTCAAAACGTTTGTCAAATAGTACTCAAGTTATTAAGCCTTCAAAAATATATATATCCGCGCGACTCGAATGCTCCCAATGCTCCACTAGCAAAATAGTAACCTGAAAATACATGCTAAAACGTCAACAATAATGTTGGTGAATTCATAGGTTTAAGTAAAAAGCAGTATTGAAATAATTTAAGAAATATTTCAGAAGAAAAGTAGCGTTACAACATTTAAAAGTGTTATTTCCGAAATCCATCCGAAATCCAAGTAGTGATTCAGTAAATCAAGAAGTATTTAAAAGTGGACCACAAGATCGAAGTAATGGTGGACTAAGTACGTATTCCGAAGTCCAAAACAAGTAAGGTAGACAAGGGAAACACATTCACCAAGTCTAAATATATAACAGGTATTATTGCACTAAGCTCATGACCCCGAAGCCTTAACTAGATTTGTGCCCCAATCAGAATATAGGATGCTTGCCAACAACCTAACACCTCTCAATGTTAAATGCACCCGATCAAACTAGTGACCCAAGTAAGGGTGGGGATTTTTAGTCCCGATAGATCTATCCATAACACTAGCGCTTACTATAATAGCAATTAACGGTTCATGATAAGTAGGGACTTCACGACAATAAGGTAACTTAGCAATAATATTCAGGCAGTAATCTGGATAGCATACACTTTGTAAACACTTGTGTCCGTAGTAAAACAATCATGTCTAAAATTCACGGTTTCAAATATAGGTATTCACGATCTCAAATCATGTAGTAAACAAATCAAACTTAGTAAAAATAATCATGTAACGCTTACGTATAGAAATCAATAAGTTTATGTAGTAAAACGAGCACGTATTCTCACCCCGAAAACAGTTTAAGAAAACCATTAAAAGAGAAAAGGTGGGGCTATGAACTCACAAAGTATTGAAAGGTAATTGTACTGTAGTAAAATATACAAGTTTGTAAACGAGCATGTATTCCCCTCGCGGGTTTATAAAACATTGAAAAGATTGAAATGCGAGACTATGAACTCACCTTAGGAAATGAATGATCGAGGTATAACAGAAAATGCGTCACGATAAAGACGGAAAGCAACCTAATTAGATATAGGTCGAATAAGTACTACGTACTATGAAATAAGTAATACCGTATATAAGTCTATATAGCTACATCACCATCTAATCGTGTTTGTGAAATAATGATTAAATCCCATTTGATAAATAAATGCCATGTATTAAGCTCGTTTCTTAAGACATGTATAAATATTATATAAATGATTCTAAAATGTTTCGCAAAAATTTATAAAAAAACGAACCAACACTATTCATCTCAGGAAATAGTGCACAAGTTATAAAATAGTGCGTAACTTTCTCGTTTTAAGCCCGTTTCTTAAGTTTCTTATGTCCACGCTTTCGTATTAAGACGACGTATCAAAATTTGACATTTTTGTATTTTATGTCCTCTGGTGAACAGTACTTTTTACTGTTCACACCAGTTATTAAGTTATTTTAGTTCTCGTAAAACTCGTAAATGTCGTATCTTATTCGTTATAGCTCCGTTTTTAGCGATTCTTTCGAGTACGTCTTTGTTATTGAAAGTTCTAATTATTTATGATATTTTCCAAAAATAAATACCTCTGATGAACAGTAACTTTTTATAAAAGTATTTTTATAAAAGTATTAATTATCGTATAACTCGTAAATTACGTATCTTTTTCGTTATAAATCGGTTTTTCGAGTTTCTTACCTTTTTGGAATCGTCATGAGACGTACTATTTTATAAAAATATAAAATAAATATGTTAAATTTCGAAATAAAACAGAATGTTTTGAGTATTTTGTTAAAATGTGTTTACAACTTAATTTTAAGACCTTTTAGCTTAACCACTTTGTTATATGTCCAAGACAACACTCATTTTCACATGTCTTCCATCCTTAGGGTCTCTAGTACATCATTTGTTCATTTGTCCAAGTTAATAAGTCCATAACACACTTTTAGCTCATAAACTTTCTTAAGTAAACTTTAATTACAAGTTTATACTTATACATTTTCCACTTAAACCAACATGATACCATACTTATATATCCATTATGACATGATATTAACAACTATATAACATGTGTAAAAGTTCATAAAACTATGATCACAAGAAAATCCATTTTAAAAGTATCCTAAATGGTGATGAGCCATATAAACATTATATACATACGAAATCATGAAAGTAAATGATGTAGGGTTTTTAGATAACCTTGATGTGTAGTAGGATGAAAAGTAACAACTTCTAAACCCTTGTAAACCTCAAATCAAACCTTCTAATCGCCTAGGAACATCTTAGATATGTTGTAGGGATGTTTGTAAATGAGGTAAATAAAATTATACGGGTGGTTTATGGTGGTTTGTGGTTGTGCCGTGAGCTAGGAGGACCAAGGAGAGGTTTTTGTGTGTTTTCACCTTGAGAAATATTACTTGTAGTGTTTAGTCTCACTAGTTTAGGCTTTTATACCAAAAACTAGTCAAAAGACACCATGAGGAATTTTTTAAAAAAGTTTGGTCAGGAAACACAACTCAATTAAGCCTTGTGTTTTTTTTATGTCCTAAAAGTTGGGATAGGTTCATAGTGCTTTAGGGTTCTTCGTTACTCAGATATTTACTAGTAACATTTTGATAATAAAATGTAAGTAATTTTCATTTACTTGAAGTGGAAATGAGAAAGTATAAGTTGTAATGTAAGTAAATGTTTATTTCTTGTGTTCTTTCCTTTTAAATGTGGCGTCCCAATTGATAAGTGTGGATAAAATGTTTTATAAAACTTTTAGTCATTGAAAATAAAAATGATTATTTGTTGAAGCGTAGATTTATTTCTTGGTGATTCTGGGTATACCTAAATGTATTTAATTGTAAAACATAAACATTTTACGTAACCGATAAAAATAAATTTAAAAAGTTAATTATTACTTTCGTAAAATAATATATTGCTTGTTTGACGAAAACTTCAATTCGTTTGGTGTCCGTTTACGTTGGTTGTTGATTTTTAGTTCACGCGATTTAACTTAACACTTAAAATTAAAAGCGAACGCGTACGAGAAAAAAAATAATTAGCGAAATATATGACGTCGTAAATGACCTGAAAATACAAAATGTTACACATGGATCCATACTTTTTCAACAAAAAACATACCCTATATCTATACCTTCATGGCGGCTGGTGATCTTCCTTAACCCTTCTCCGAATCGATTTTCTTTGCCTGTTTGATTTCCATTCATTAAATAACGTTCAATTATGGGTACTGATCTTGATTAATGCACTCTTTATGCATAGATCAGATTTAAT
>BQNB010055978.1:0-21432 GCA_026074375.1 Tanacetum coccineum
TTGAAGAGCCTGAAATACTATATAAAAAAAAACTTACGGTAGTTGAGGAAATGTACTTAATTCCACTTAGTCTTTTTAAGAGGTCAGCCAATAGATGATAATTGATGACGTATAGTATAAACACCAAGCTTACTGGGCTTGGTTCATAGTATACACGAATAGGCCCAGGCCCAATACAACGAATAGCCGGACTACTAAGCCTGATAAGGGCCATGCTCCGGATATTTCAAAGACGCACGTGAGTATCTTCAAAGCCGCACCCGTTGCACCTCCGCGGACAAACACTGACTGCGGAAGAATACTCGCGTGCGCAGACACGATTACACGTGGACCTTTGCCCGACAAGGGACCAACTTCGGCCACTAACAGTGGCAAGCGTAATACTAGAAAACCCTAGTATTAGGCTTGCCTATAAAAAGAGGTACATTCGGTCTAACAATTAACACACACACATACTCTGACATTCTCTTATTCTCTGACAAACATGTATACTTACTCTCACGCCGGAGCTTAATCACGGGGTCCGCCCTGCGGTAAGGCTAACGGTTTACTCTCATTTGTGCAGATCACCTCTTCATTGCTTGGATTAGTACAAGATCAACATCATAGCCTACTCCTTGGTCTAGCCCATTAAGAAATCCAAATTCCTATTCACCCCAACACGCTTTTTGTACTAACAGAAAGCATAACCATCTAATCTTTGGATATCTCATCTTTGAAATGCCGAATCATACATGACATCTTTGGATATCTATGGCTGAACACGATTATTTTAATCTATAAATTTTGATACGTGGCAGTGTTAACTATATTATAAATTTATATAAAAGCCAGCATATTAAACATTATTACATATGTTAACTTCTTTTACTCTCTCAAAATGAACAGTACCATATTAAAAAAAATTATACATTATTCTATTCTTGGGTTGTTAGGGTTAGTTTGTGTGTTACAAGTGTTTGATTTCTTAACAACACACATGTATGATTTATCATTTTAACATGTGTAAACTAACATCATATGATCATTCGTATTCATCATCCCTCCAAAACAAAACACGTACCCCCTTCCACCGCCCCATCCCATTAGCTTCTTCGTTGAAGCTTCATCCCACCAAAAACCGCACACACCAAACTCATAGCAACAACCCATCCCTCTCTGCATTTCATTATCTTCACATAATCCTCCCACCCCTACCTCATAATCCATAAACGAAAAAAATGTCTGTGGCAGTTCATCGAGATCTTATGCCGAACCATAAAAAGCAGTAGACATTTATCGATTTCAAGATCCACACTTTAAATTGCGTGTAAGACGTGTAACTAATTTTACTTTAAATTGGAGTCTGGGTTTTAAATTTGGGTTTAATTTTATTGTATTTAAATTTAGGGTTTTTGGTGTAACCGAATTATTGAGAGTTATGTGTGCATCTTCTTATAGGATTTAGAAGATGAAGGAGAAGAGAAAGATCTTCAAGTGAGCTTTTAACACTCAAAACTGATTATTTGCAGCTTAGGTTGAACGAATTTCATTTTCTGAAAAACAATGGATGATTCCTCTTGCCATAAAGACAAAGGTATGCTATTGAAATTTTACATTTTTTTTTCGTGTCCTGATGCTTTTCAATATGTATTACTGTTATGAATTTATATCTTAATTGAAGGAACATTGGAGCCTTTGTGCATAATGGTTTATGTTGCGTCGATGTACGCTTCTATTAGGTGATGGCAATTACAGCATTATTTAATAGTCAATTTGTCGTTTAATAAGAAAACGTAAACTCAAAAACCAAATTAAGGGTGTATTTGATTGCTGAAATGGGGGTTGTGAAATCGTTGTATTTTGTTGTTGAAACCGCGGCTGAAATGGGTGGATTTACGTGCTGATATGGGGAATGAAATGGGTGGGTTGGGTGCTTAAATGATGGCTGAAATGAGTGTGTTTGCCATTGGCATAATCCAAACTGAATTAGTTGGGCCCGTGATCTGAACAACTTAGACATAAACAACAATTGTCATATGAAAAGTAACGGGTTTGGGCATTATAGAGTTATGGTCGCCATTTTGTGAAATGTGTACTAAATAGAATTGTTCACTTCTATTTAGACTGAATACTTGATCAGGAAATGATCGTGTAACATACGACGAATGTTGCGGCAATCCTACAAGTAAACATGTCTATTTTATAATAAAAAAATGCCATTAATAGTTATAAACGTAAAAGTCTATTTGTATATAAATGTTCAATCTTTTTGCTTCTTTTTTTAACTGATTAATTTGTTGAAGACCAAACATGTGAAGAGCAAAGAAGAGGGAGAATCTGGCCAAATATTCAAGATGCTAACTTTATACTCTTTTACATCTATACGTGCTAAAAAAACTTAAACTCTTGAATGATAACACGATAAAAAAAAAAAAAAAAAATTGGTCGAAATGATATGCCCGTTTCATTGATTTACAAAGGTTTTGAAAATAAGCAGAGGATTGTGCGGTTGGGTTTGCGTAATGAAAGGTGGTTTCTGGAAGTTGGTAAAAATGGAACGGGTTTGGTAGTATGTACAACGTGTGGGTTGAAACCTATCATGCATACAAGTACGAGTAACGGACGAGATCAGGTTAAACGGACCACCGACACCTTTTCTGCCTGTTTTACAAACTGAAATATCTCAGTTATGATTACAAAGACGTTATTATAGAGTAGGTTTTTGGCGATAACTTAGATTAAGAGCAAGTGGACAATTAGCTTAGAAAACCAAAAAAACGCATCAAACTGAGGGGGTGTTTGGGATTGCATATTTAATCTGCTTATTCAAACTAGCTTATCTGCTTATTTAAATTACTTCTGATCATCCATTTATTTTGAGGTAAAATAAGTAGTTTCACATAAGCATGTAGACACCTACTTATTTCAATGTGCCAACTTTACGGTTCTAGGTATCGGGCCAATAAGATAGTCCTTAAAGAAGTTAGTATGCTTCGAACCTAGCAATCCCTGTTATTGCAAAATTCAGTCAGACAACCATTTATATTCATAGATTGGCCTTTGGCCTGGGTAGGATGTGACTCGTATCAGTGACGCTATCAAATTATGAACACCACCTTTGTATGAACGTTTCTCTTTGTTGTAATCTGCCTCTCGCTACTTAGATGTTAAACTTAAATAAGCTTCTATGCACTATCAATTGTCTTACAGTTCAGATAGTAATGAACGCTTTTGTATTGTCTGCAAAATCAAACTCATAAGGTTATGTAGCGCTAAAATCTAAATAAATGACATGTTGATTATTTTCGTATGTTGTGTGATTTGTTCTTTTTCTGTTAGGAAACCTTTAACGCAGTCGAGAATGAGGATTGCTTCAACGTCGCCTCCATACTGGGATACTGACGATGATGATGATTGTGGTATGGTTATGTCTTTTTAGTCTTTCGTAAAGTAATTAACTTTTATTTGAATTGTGTCAGAAAAAAAACTTATTGTATTGAAACTTGACAGGTGACAGATGTTGATATTGCCAAAGAGGCGACAATGAGATTTTATTAAAATTAATTCTTCCACTTCTAATATAGAACAGAGTTGTTCATTCATGGGGTTCGATAATTGTTTGACATCTAACTCAATAGAGGTAACAAGCTTTAATTTATGCTAATTTGATTACCTTTTTACGAAATTAGCCTCTATTTTATTAGTTCTTGATACCTAATGTTTTGCAGGAGGATTTCTCACTTAAGTTAAACACTTGCTGGAAAACAAATTTAGGCAGGAACCACTCAGGTATGGTAGTCTGTAGGTATCAGTATGATGCTATGAGGTTGTGTTGGAGTAAAACTAACGCAGGTTAGTAAAATCAGGTCTGCATAGGTGATTTACCAATTCCTGATGATTCAGACGATTAATGATCATAAAAGAATACAAAAATATATAAATGTCTTTGTGGATCGGCCTAACCCATTTTACCAAACTACCCACTTCCCAAAAAAAATGATGAAACTCACACAGTGTGTCTGCATATCAGTTAGTTTATAATGAAAAGTAGCTTTAGAATGTTTTTACGCACTCTTAAATTGAACCCATAGGATTACCATATAAGAAATGTATTCACTATGTTGTATTCTAAGTTAGCTTAGTTGAGTTTTTGTTACGGTTTGTCACGGATCTTTAGGTGTATAATAAGCTTTAATACAAAAATAGATAAATGTCTTTGTGAATCGTCCCAACCCATTTTACCAAACTACCCATTTTCCCAAAAAGAATAATGAAACTCACATATTGTGTCTGCTTTCTTTTGGCCCACACTATCACACGAACAACTTAAATTCCCATGTTAAACTCTCATTATCGCGAACGACAACAAATATTAAAGTCTTGAATTTTTAAATAAGTGTTGAGTTAGTGCGACTATACTGATTGCAATTTTTATCACAAGGACATGTATCTTTTTAACTATTTCCATCTGTTTGTTAGTGTAACGTTCTGATGTTGGTGTTTTGTTTATTAAAAGTTAGCACTTTATGGTATTTAATCTGTTGCGTAATTATTGTTGTTATCAAAGTTGGTAAAGCTATGAGTAGTAGCTGTTATTTGTGTTGCCATTATGGTGAAAGTGCTAAAACCTTTTAAGGGCAGATTCATGGTTTAAACACATAAGTCTTAGCATCATGGGTTTAGGTAAATTAGGAGTCAATAGGCTAATGTGATAAAATTACTTTGACACATGCATGGCATAATACATATGATTAATTTGCGGTTTTCACTCAATCTTGCAATTGGATGTTATGGTTTGATTATTGTATGGTTGTATGTATATATAATTGCATGTCACAGATTGTTCGATCTGAAGATACCTATGGTTATAATTTGTTTTATAGGTTGAAGACGGCTGGTATCGGTTGGAGGAAATGTGACTGCGTTCGTTGCTTGCTCAAGTTGATGCGGATGGTTGTTTGAAAGTTCATCACTTACAAAACTCTGTTGATGGTAACTTATCGTTCTAATGAAATGCCGATTGTTCCAATATGTATTTATGGTGATTCTTAATTAATTTCTTTGTAACAACCAATATTCTGAATGTATATTTTGTTCTGAAACTCTTAATAGATTAGTATCATCTTTTTGTAGTCATTGAAAGTCCAACTTTTTTAGTAAATGACTTTCTTATGAATTGTACTTTTTTTATTGCGGCTCTTTTGCGTCTTTTACAGGGTTCAGTACTGATAATCTCTCTTGAAGAGACTAAAACAAACGTCAATTTAAACGAATCATTTTTACCAAAGCGCGCCGCAGCGAAGCGCGGATTTTCAAGACTTGTTCTATATTATGAATCTTATGTTTAAAAGGGAATGAAATATAAAAATACGTAAGGGTTGTTTTTTGTTTATTCAGACATTTTATAACAACAAAGAGTCTTAACATAATTCAGATTCGGACTTTTGAACCACTTCTTATATTCAATAGTGGTATTCAGATTCAGACACTAAACTTTCTAAAAAACAAATAGCACCTTATAACTTGTTCAGTCATCATAATTCACAATGATAGTCAATGAAACTTGGAACTTGCGAGGGGCTGAATTAGTTTTTATGCTTTCGACTAGTGTACGTAGTATAAAAGTTTGGCTGATGAGGGGGGCCATCACCCACCTGGCCTCGCAACCCCATCATCTATCTAAGATCATTTTTGTAACAAAATTCAATGATTGTGTTCGACTTTTCAATCATCGTTAAATTATTTAAATATAATGTTGGTAATGTTATATTCTCATGTGTTAAACATCTTCGTCATTCTTAAAAAACTATCAATGTCAATTAATTTATAATGATAAAATTATGAAAAAAATCGAATATCTTAGAATATATTTAACATTGTCATGTAACAATTAAAATATTTTTGAAGGAAAAAAAATTCAATTTAATACTCAAAATATGCATGCTACTATTTGATTGAAAAAATTAGTTATATATTATTATTGGTTGAAAAGCTCTTATGTTAAGTTTGAGCATTTTTATCATCATCATATTATCATATTTAATATTTTTTATTTTAAAAAAATTTAGTGGTAATAATTCTCCTTAAACGTATTATTAATTCAAAGGAATAGACGAGAAAAATTATATAATAAAAAAAAATAAAGAATCAAAGGAAAAAAAAAAAGAAAAAGAAAGTAATAAAAAGCTAAAAGCAAAGAAGATAAAAAAAAAAGAAGTAAAAGTTAAAACACAATTAGAGGTAGCAAGCATCCTCTTCCCATCTTGTAGGGTAAAGAGGTTAACAGTCTCTGAACGAAAATATAAAAAAAAAAAAAAAAAACAAAGCACTGAATGACAAAATGTCTGACCGCCGTTAAACGAGACAGAATTAAAGAGGCTGTTATGAGGTATTTTTTAAAAAAATTAAACTCCACCTTATATTCAAAGTGGTATTCAGATTCAGACATTAAACTTCTTAAAAAACAAATAGCACCTTATAACTTGTTCAGTCATCATAATTCACAATGATAGTCATTGAAACTTGGAACTTGCGAGGGGCTGAATTAGTTTTTATGCTTTCGACTAGTATTGGAGTACGTAGTATAAAAGTTTGGCTGATGAGGGGGGCCATCACCCACCTGGCCTCGCAACCCCATCATCTATCTAAGATCATTTTTGTATTTGCAATATCAGAATCGTAATATCGAATCGAGATCGTAAAATCTTATAAAAATATGGCTTTTTAAATAGCAATTGTAGTTTTATGAAGTTCAATATATAATTCGATCAAAATAACCAAGTTAAATGGACACGGATGAAAAGTTAAAAGTTTAAACGTCTTACTAATACAATGCAATACATGCCATTGGTTCATGTTTCAAACCATTAAATGTACGATTTGGGTACAAAAGAAATATAGCACCAGTCTTATATGATAAAGTTGATTAAAGTTAGTTATTTTACTTGTGATGTTGGGCCATGTATATGGTTTAAACCGGGTTAATTGGGGTTTTTCTATGTTTGATAATAAAAAGTAAGCTTTTTACTAGGATTAGGATAGACGTCGATCTTACAATCTCACTAGCTATCATACGATCTTACTTCGTTATATTTGATCCTACTACGATCTTGCAGGGTTTTTTTATATAGGATCGTACGACTTTATGATCAAGATCATGATCTTGATAACATTATATGTCGTACTCGTGCATCATACCTAACAAGAAAATGCCTTTAATAGTTTAATGTATTATTATAGCCCACTACTCTAGGGGTGTGGATCAGTTCGGTTATCGGGTTGTTCGGTTAGTTTGGTTAAAATGTTTTTTGGTTCACCTCGAAAACCGAACTATAACTCAACCGAACCGAACCGAACCGAAAACCGATTTTAATTCGGTTCGATTTTCGAGTTGACCTAAATAACTCGAATTAGACAATTTATTTATAAAAAAATTAATTACATAAATATTTAGCCAAAAAAAATATTTCAAGTATAAAAAGTGTTTTTTTATATTGGGATATAATTTTAATGATCTATATATATATATATAAATATATAAAAAGTATATATATTTATATAAATTTGGTTTTCGGTTCAGATTTTCGAACCCATATCCAAACCGAAAACCGAATTGGTAGTTCGGTTATGTTTGGTTTTGGCAAATTCGGTTGTGTTATTAGTTCGGTTTGATAGTTTTTTATTCGGTTTGATTTCGGTTTTCGGTTTATTCGGTTTTTTTGATTTTTCTGCTCACCCCTACACTACTCAAACATCTTGTATACCTATTTTTCTCGGGACCGCTGGACCAGTTTGGGCTTGTTTTGTTTAATAGGCCTTATTTTTAGGTCACTTGAACCTTACAAAACCAAATTAAGATTGGGCTTAAACTTAGCAGTATTAGGCCCACTTATTTAACGTGCGTCAATTTTTTTGAAGTTTAAACTTCTTTTGCATCTCTACTATCTATTTATCTTCACCTTTTGAAACTTTGATTTAAAGCAGATTTTTGTTTTTGGAAATAAATAAGAAATATCGGATTTATGAGACATTTTACTTTGAGATTTCTACCTATATAAGGGGCAAGTTATGATTTTTTTTTGAACGGCGAAAATTTATTAAACTAGCAAGAAGCTAGAAGAAAATTACAAAGTAATTAAATGGGGATTTTTTAACCAATTCTCCCAAGAATACTAGAGTGTAAAATTAAGGGCATAATGGTCCATTTGGTCTTTCCTTTAAACACTGCTACAATTTAGTCCCATAGCTCAATATTATTCAATCAACAGTTACAAATCTCAGCCAATCTCTTTCAATTTTGAAATTCCTTTCCAAACAAATCATTGAGGAAATTACGGATGATTTGAAACAACAATATTATCTTCATTTTTATCATAGAGGAACCCTAATTACACCATACAGGTTTGTTATTTCGCGATCTTATAGAAATTAATTGATCGATTATGTTCGACTTGTGTCTTAATTGATTTTTTGGGCCTTTTATCTACCTTTATCGATTTTGTTATAATACATATCAGCGTGGCTCGTGTTGGGAATATTTTACATGTGTATATCTACCGGAGTTGCTCTTGGCTACGTTTATGGTGGATTGTCAAGTGAGTATTTCAGGTGATAATTAGTATAAAGTTTTGATTTCTATTGATGGGTTTGTTTGACAAGCATAACAATTTTGACCTGGATGATAATTTCTACTTATAAGTTTGACCTGGATGATAATTTTGGTTGATAATTAGGTTCTTCTAATGTTCTGCTAATTTTGCAGCAGTCATCCAATCGGTGTTATGTTGCAGTATGATATTTTTGTCAAGAAACTTTGAAGGTAAATGTATGTTCCTATGGTATGGTTTATTCTTGTGTTTATTATATTAATTTATGCACATCATATGTTTGATGAAATGATTATGAAGCTAAGATGGTATTTGATGATTCTGTATTATATATAATGCGTGTATTATATATATGTGTGTGTATTATATTGCTTCTATGAATGATGTTGGTTATGTTTCGCGGTTTTGTTTGACTGTGACAGAGGTAGAAAAGTGAACGGGTATGTGTTATGCAACTTATCATGGTCCAAGAGAACCGGTATTTAATATTTGCAGATGAGATGGGCGATGGGGTACCCTTTTTTTTCAAAATGATTCAGGTTTGTTTAATTACAAAATCGATTTACAGTTATTATTTACATGTGATTTCTATCATTATTTTAAATTCGATATTCAATTAAATTCACTTTGTTTCAGGCGTCTTTCGCAATTTGAAGATGAAGAAGCGGAATTAGGATGATAATATAATAAGTAAGTTAGATATATCAGGTATGTCACTTATCATGATACAAGTTTTTTGTTGCTATATATAGATATCAGTTAGAATAGTGAACGAGTCTGCATTAAGTGTTATTTGAATTTTGCAAGTACAGTAGTGGAAGATGGAACATATATATTTGTTGTAGGAAAAACTGAAAAGCATTGAGGCCTAGCTAATTCTGTTACTCGCAAGTGATATATGCCTTTTAGATACACTTCGGCTAACTATAGATTCATTTGACCTGTTGCAAATTTTTTATTTCACCCATCTGATATGTTTTCATGTTACTTGGGAGATATATGTTGACATCGGCTCCTTTACGACTGTGAATGGCGTTTTGCATCTCATAGAGTGGTACATTCATTAGCTTTGTTGTTGGCATGGTTTTCCTTGTGCGGGTAGAAAATAGCAAAAGTATTAGAATGGTAATCCTAATAGGTGAATGAAAGATTTAGGAGTTTTTTTGGGCATAAAAAGTAGATTTTACAATTTTGAATATCATGACGTGTTTATTGATTGATTTACTTTTATGTTTAATTTGTGGTATGTGGTTTATACATGTAGTTAGTTATATTGCTTTCTTGATGACACACGTGTTAGTTGTTATTTAATGTGTGTCTTATACGATATGCAGCATATGAAGTTGATAATTAGTAGTTTTAAGTTTTGATTGTTTTTCCATAATGCTTGGTTTATGTTACTGCGACATATATTTTTATGTTGTTGCATCAACTTCAATCGAAATTGTAGCCCATGTATGTTGATGGCACCATTAGTTAGAAGGGATGATAAGGTTTGTTATCGTATTTAGTTTTCTTAAAAAAATTAGAACCAAGAAGTTATGACGAGTATCAGAGGTAAGTATTTTTGTTTACAAGATCAATAAGTGAGCTTTTGCTTAATTATCGTTGTTTCCGATTGTTGCTCGTGTGTGAAAATGTTGTGTCTAAGTTGTGATTTCAATCATATAGTCCGTTTAAAATAATCAAACCTGTATTTTATACTAAGTTCATTCCTAAGTTAAATAGCATGCTTTTGACACTGAGTAGGAAAGTAGCTCTTTTATAAGTAAGTGTATATAACTATGTCCCAGAACGCCGCGACACCCTTATTATATGAGACTTAAAAAACAACATATGATTTTCCTAGGAAAAAAAAAAATATACCAACCACCGTGGTCTGATAAAAGTATCCTATCTTTCACATTTGTGGTCTATAACATATGAATTCTTTTTACATAGTTTTGGTGTCCAGTTAAGATGCGCTTGTGATATTTCTTTATTTTACTTCATTTGTATTCTGTTGTGGCAAATGCTAACTATATAGATAAAAATACTTGCAGGAATTCTCAAAAGTAATCAGTTCAAAAAGCTTGAAGACCTTCATACTGATATGGCTATAGAGGTACATGATCTATTCGATCTTCATTTGACTTATTAGCTCCTGTTGTTTTTGTGTGTTGTGGTCTTTCTTTCTCTTTTATAGTCATGCATAGTATTAATTGTTCTTCTCTTATCAGGGCTATGTTAAAAACATGACACCAAAGGGATGCTTCATTATGCTTTCTTTAAAGCTTGATCCGAAAATACTCATCTAAACTTGTCAGACTACTCCGTTTCAAAATTCGAGGAAGAATTCCCTATTGGGAATTTGTAATTGGCAGGTGACCATCATTGCATGTTTAACTCTTCTCTATAGAATCGTTGTATGATGCTCATCTAATTATGTGGTTCACACAGGGTGGTTTCTTTGGAGCCTCTATCAAAGATTATTGAAGTCAGTCTCCACAAAACAAGTGGTACGAAAGAGTCGAATTATGATGTTAGCAACTTTGGCAGTCTTCGTGCTGGAGAAATTATATCTGGAAGGGTGTATTTACAGAAAAGGTAATGGATATTGTCATGTCGTTATTTTCATTGTCATTTATGGTTTATATTATCTTCTCCATAGATGGTTTAACGAGTTTAAAATTTTGAATTACTAAAACTGGAAACTACATATTTTGTCACTCGAAAATGAAGACTAAAACTTCTTTTCTAACTCTTATCAACTGTCCAGGGTTTTGATTTCCTGTTTGATGCATACTTTGGGCTTTCCACGTATTCTGGTAGGGAGCTACAACATCATATTAATTTTAAGGTAGTAATAATTTGGAGGGTGGTGCTACATCATATTGATTTGAAGGTAGTATATCTGTAATAAGTGGTGGTCATGTACATGTTTTTACTATTGTACTAATGTTATGCTTATACAACCAATTTGTTTTTAACATTTTCTATACATATTGAAAGTAAAACAAGAGCATGTGCCAGTAACTAATGAATGAAATTTTACCTTGTCATTTACTTATGGTAATTCAAGGATGCTTGCCTAAATATGATCAAATAAGCACTTATACTTAAGCAATCCCAAACACCTTTGACCTACTTATGATCAAAAGCTTATTCCTTATATGAGCAGATAAGAATTTTTCAGTTAAACGTTTGAGATTTTGTTTGTCTACTTCAAACCAAAGACATAAGTAAATAAACGCTTAGTAGGCAATTATCCCCCATTCACGCAACATAAATTGTTTCTAATAATCATTTTTAAAGTAAATGCTTCATTATTTTTTCAATATATATCAAGTGATATGTTTTACTATATTTTTTGATTCTTCAAATTTTATCATGAAGCTAGCCCGCCCATTCGGGCGGGCTATGAAACTAGTAATACAATAAGATGTAATGATTGAAATGTCTAAGGGAAGACTATATTATGGAAAAGTTGGTTCGTTACATTTAAGTTAAATGGAAAAAAAAGGTAACTAGTTAACGTAAACACAACATGGTATGAAAAAACCAGATGGCCGAACATCTCATCTCCTACTTATTCCTTGTTGGAAGCATGTATTGAAAATGAAGCAAAGGACTCTTACGTGTGCTCCAACGAACGTAGCTATAGTCCAATTAGACTCAAGTGTGTCAAGCTTGGTAAAAGAATCATACGAAAGTACAACTGCAATTGGTGATTGTTTCTATTCACTTGGAGACGTGGTCTTGTTTGGCAACATGGAGAGATTGAAATTTAGTAGTGACATGGAAGAAATATATTTGGACCACTGGGTTAAGAGGCTTGCAGAGTGCCTAGGGCTAGTGACTAGTTTAAAGGATTGCATAAGATCTATGATTGATTTATTGGAAATTTGTGTTTCCAAATATTACACTTTTATAGGAAATGAACTCTTGAAAGACAAACAACTTAGAAATAAGAATGAAGGTGAAAGAACAATACTGGAGCTCAAATCATTCGTTGAGTTTGTGCAAGAGCGATTGAGAGAAACTCTAGAAGACAACGGCATAAAGGTGAGCCGAGAGAAGACTGAATATCTAAGACGCGACTTCGGGAACGTTGCGATCGCCCACAACGAAGAAGTGAATATTTGTATCAGAGACAATATCCTACAACCTAAGGAGTCTTTTAGATATCTTGGATTGATGATACACAAATCCGGGAGGATTGGCGAAGATGTATCCCACCGTATTAAAGCAACATGGCTGAAATGGAGGGCGGTCACAGGAGTCATGTGTGATAGGAGTGTCCCTCTCAAGTTGAAAGGAAAATTATATAGAGTGGCAATTAGAGCTTTTATGTTGTATGGGTCAGAGTGATGACTTATTACGAAAGCCCTCGCAAATAGGATGGAAGTTGCGGAGCTGATGTAAGACTTCGTAAAGTTCAGGTCAATATTTTAATCCGTGTTTTATTACTATTTTTACCTTAGTGTAAAATTTTGCTTTTTACTATTTACCTAATTAGTTATTTTACGTTCTTAGTTAAGCTTGAGCCGTCCTTAGGTTTATTATCCGTCTACGTGTCCGACGTAGTTTACTATTTCCATAATATACCCGAAGATTTATAATTTTATCTTTAACCTTTTTCACTTTCACTTCGCATTTACGCCAAACTTTGCTATACATTACATTTGTGCTTCTACTATTTTTAATAATATTGGAGATTGAAGCACTCCGTAAATTTCAAATCATTATTTAAATATGTACTTTTGCTATTTATTTTACTTTGAGTAAAAATTTACTTTTTACGATTAACCGGATAGATTATCTCGCGTTCGTAGTAAAACGTTTATTAAACGTGAACCCGACTTTAGACTAAATATTAATATACGTGCTCTACGTATTTTTATTATTTCAGAAAAGTAACCTAAAGGTTGTAATTTTATTTTTATTATATACGTTATCGCTTTGTGGTTCCGCCTTAACTCTTGTTTTATTTTACGTTTATACCCGTTGGCCTTAAAACTACTCATTTATTTTAAATTTTATACAAAATTAAAAAAAAATAATAATAAATAAATAAATAAAACCACTACACCGGGTGTAGTACACCCTCCATCACCTTATTGTACACGTCCCAACCATGTGGTGGGATTATCATCAACACGTGTCATTAAGTGTTGCATGTTGTGACATATATACCATCATACACTCGTATTTTTCTTTATTCTCTACTCAACACTTACATTTCTTTGTTCTCTTCCATTTGAACGGATCCCACAAACAGCATAACATCATTCCATTTTGACTTTTTATTTATTTAACTTTTAATCATAAGGGTTCAAAATCAAGCGTTTTAACTTGCATCTTGGATTTTTTTACCACAAAACAACAATCAAAATATCATACTATTCTTGGGTATAACTATTTCAAGGAAAAATTACGCGGATCGTCCATGTGGTTTACCCAGAAATCATGTTTCGTCCCCTTGATTTTTAATTACACTGATGGCTTTCTATTTTATCAAACGATTTTGATGGTCTCTATTTTATCAAACATGTTTCACTGATAGTCCCTATTCTGGAAAATAGGGACTATCCGTGTAACAAATTTCAAACAAACTAATTACACAGTTAGTCCTTATTTTTGAAAAATAAGGACCATCAGTGTAATTAGTTTGAAAATTAGGGACCGTCAGTGTAATTAAAATCAAATAGGGACGAAACATGATTTCTGAGTAAACCACATGGACGATCCGTGTAATTTTTCCTTATTTCAAAGTTAGCAAGGATCATCTTATTTAAGGGTTCATGAGTATGCGCAACATGATTATTATGGGTTAAAAAGATTTCTTACAAGGATTGGTTCGATGAAAAGATTGTGCTAGATCAAGAAACTAGTTAGTTCTATTGTATTTCTCATTTTCTTCCTTTGTAAGGATTTGATTTATTATTTCTTTTTTTTTAATTTTTGTCTTGTAAATTATTTATATTTTGATGTGCTTTCTAAATTTGTATTGTATTGAAACACTATAAAGATTATTTGTAAAAAATAAAAATAATAGCATTGTACTGTACTTGACATTTGGAACTTCAAACATGAGTTGTGATTAAATGCATTTTTATGTATTTTTATGCTAAAATGTTCAGGACACTAATGTAATACAAAAGTAGTGATTAAAAACATGAGTTGTGATTAAATGCAAGTATGAAATCCACTCCAGGACGGAAACAGGGGGTTCCCATGGATTTTTTCGATTTAGTGTTAATTTTTGAAAAAATGTCGATTTTTCCTAAATGCATGTTAAATGCACCTTGTCCATCGAAAAATGTTTCTAGTGTTATGGTTCAAAAAAAATTGTGCACCCGGTTATATTCGGTCCTGGTTCCGTCCCTGTCCACTCCTACATTAAAACATTGGTTATCTACTATATAAGTTAAAAAAGGGTAAATTTTTGTATCATAAACCACACCAAGTTTGGGGGGGCCACAACCCCCTTTTGGACCCTTTACAAAACTTATCCTCTAGTCCCGGTGCTACAGATCAAAAAACCTATAGGCAGTGCCGTTTTATAGTAGCGGTTTTAGAATTATGATTTGGATTTGAATTTTGAGTTGAATTTTGGATAGATTTAGAATTTTGTATAGTTTTGAATTAAATGAGGAGAGAGAAAATAATTAATTAATAAATGTTATTTATATATTATTTGAAATAAGAAAAAGTAAAGATAAACAAAAATTGGATTTTAAGAGCTGGTAAAAAACATGAATTAAAAATACTTTAATTTGTCACCTTTTCTAAAAACCCACCATGCTAGTGTCGAATGGAAATTTGGAGTCAAATCCTTGTGTGGTCTTTACCGGCCGCAAACCCACCAAAAACTGGTACCAAACGGGGCCCTTAAGTTTGTCTATCGTAATACTCATTTTCTTCCCTTTGTAAGTTTGATTTATTATTTCTTTATTTTTTAATTTTTGTCTTGTAAATTATTTATAATTAGAATGTGCTTTCTAAAATTTGTATTGTATTGATAACACCATAAATGATTATTTGTATAAAATAAAAAAAATAGACATTGTACTGTTACATGACATTTGAGAACTTCAACATGATAAAATTTGTTTTGCAACTTGTTTTGGGTAAATTTGATTCTGCATTTTATGCTAAACTGTTCAGGGACACAAATAGATTACAAAATAGATTAACAACATGAGTTGTATTAAATGCAGTAGAAATCCACTCCCAGGACTGAACCAGGGGGTCCGTGTGCCCAGAACCATGGATTTTTTCCGATTTAGTGTATTAATTTTTGAAAATGTTGGATTTTTTCCTAAATGCATGTTAAATGCTCATTTAATATAAGAAAAAAAAAACAAACTATTAAACATTAATTTTGGATTGTCATTTAACCCAAAAAAAAATAAATTAATGCCCACAACAACGCGCGAAAAATTAACGCTCGCAGCAACGCGCGAGTAATCTTGCTTGTTGGGCTTATTTTTGGTGTTAATGGATCAAGATTTAAAATAAGTTTTAGGCTAAAATATTTAATCATTTTTAACTTATAAGGGTACCTACAAGTAATTTTGGATTATGAATATCGGATTTATAGATTATGCTATGACACATTAACTTTCTTGTAAAATAAATATAATAATAATATATATGAATGTGTACTTGAGTTGCTGTTATACTCCTTGATAAACTAGAAAAAAAAAATTAAAAATTAAAATAATAAATATTCAAGTCAAAGTAGTGTTTTCTAAAAAGAAAGAAATATGGCATACATAGCATCACGTGGGATTGGGTATTTTTTATTTATTTATAAACGAGTCCCTGGTTTGTAAAGCTACTTACAAATATACATTACAGAATATTAAAATAACACTTTTGGCCCCGTCCATTTTATGCTCTTCAAAACTAGTCTAAAATATTAGTCTAATTATTTTGTCGTTCTTTTTGCCCGAGCATATCATTTAGATTTTTATAAGTATTAACTTGAACATTGTTTTGGGCTCAATTGTTTTTATGTAAAATTAAAGCTTTAAGTACAATGCTAAATTTATATAAAAAAAGACTTTATAAAACTTATCTATAATTGTTGCGTACTATTTTATATTCTAAGTCGCGTCATTATTTCTAGGCTGCGACTAGGATCTTCTCAATTATATATGACGTTCATTCCATTAATTTTATCGCATTGCCTAAGGTGAGTTCATAGCCCCCTTTTTACTACTTAATTGTTTTACAAACTCTACGAGGTGAAATTACATGCTTGTTTTACTATTAGACACAAGTGTTTTAAATTGTATGCTATCCAGATTATTGTCTGGATATTATTGCCTAAGTTACCACATTGCCATTTAAGTCCCTACCAATCATGAACTAATGTAGTAAGCGCGAGTGTTATGGATATATCTATTGGGACTGACAATCTCCGCCTTGAATTTATGGTCACAAGTTGACCATGGTGCATTTAACATTGTGATGAACTTTTAGGTTGTTGGCAAGCATCCTATACTTACTTAGGGCATAAACTAGTTAAGGTTTCAGGGTCATGAGCTTAGTGCAATAATACATGTTTTAGACTACTGAATTTGTTTCGTAGTCTACTAATACTTAAATCTTGTGGTCCACTCTTTTATTGATAAACCTATGAATTCACTCAACCATTGTGTTGACTTTTTAGCATGTTTTATCTTAGGTTTTCAGGTATATTGCTTGGAGGGAAGCCGCACATATATGTATTTCGAAGACTCCACATTTTATACATTTGGCAAAACATAACTCTTTGAAAACAATGCATTTTGTAAAGAATTTTTAATATTACATTCGATGAAAATTTTATCTAAACATTTTGTCATGTCTAAACACTTATATTATTTTAAAACTGTTGGGACCTGCTTACAAACTCTGATATTTTATTGTATCAAATGTGAAACTTATTTTAAAACGTCTCTTTTTATGGGGGTGTGACAGCTAAGAATGCTAAGGTGGACTTGTGATAAAACGAAGCTTTACATGATTCCTAATGGAGTGTATTGAGCGGAGCTTGAAGTTGATACTATCATCAACAAGATGAGGGAAGGACGGTTGAGGTGGTTCGAACATGTCAGGAGAAGACCCCAGTTAACACCCACTAGCAGAGTAGAAGCTTTGGTTGTCGAAGGCTTGAGGCGAAGGGGTAGACCAAAACTAAGGTGAGAGGATAGAGTGAAGCATGACATGATTGAGCTTCTTTTGTTCGATGATATGACATCTGATAGGAATAAGTGGATGGCTAGAATTAGAGTAGGAGATTAGGTGGTAGACGTAGAGATGTTCATGCTTTTCTTGTTCGCGTGTGCCTTTTGAAGATGCTTGCAGGTTGTTTTTTATTTTTCCCTTTTTTGGGTTGGCTATGTTATCTTTGTATTATATGCCCGCTTTGCTTTTCTTGCCTTGTGTATTTTGCTTCTTTTGACTGTTTGCTTCTTTTGCCATATTAGTTTCGGATAAGTTCGAGTGGTGGATTAGAATTTGATTAGAGGTAGATGGTGGGTTTAGAGAGGTTTGGTTTATGTTTCACCTTTTGCTTTTCTTAGCTCGTGGTAGCTCCTCGCGTAGCCCTTTTTCATTGCTATTAGCTACAACTTGTAATTTTTTTTCTTACTTCATGCTTTATCGCTCTTTGTTGCTACATTAGGTCTTTACCTCTCTGTTTTTTACTCTGTGCTCTATGCTTGCTTTGGTATGCTCATTTTTTTCCTGGTCTTATCTTTCCTCGTTGTGGTATGTTTTTTTTCTTCGTATATGCATCAT
The DNA here is from genome assembly GCA_026074375.1 of Tanacetum coccineum. Lineage (NCBI taxonomy): Eukaryota > Viridiplantae > Streptophyta > Magnoliopsida > Asterales > Asteraceae > Tanacetum > Tanacetum coccineum. The sequence continues at coordinate 18,363 of BQNB010055978.1, forward strand.
TTGCTTCCCTTGCTTGTTTGGTCCCTTGTGTGCTTTGCGTGGCTCGCCCTTAGGTCCTGCCCCTATGTTGACGCATTCTCTTGTTTTTGTATGCCTTCTTGTTTTCTTTCATGCTTGTTGTGCGTGTTTGCCTGCTTGTTTTTTTTATTCTTCTGCTGCCATAGTTTTTTGCATGTTTTATGCTTTGTGCTTTTGGTGCTTTACGTTTGTATGCTCATGTGCTTTGCCTTTCTTGTCATGTGTCTTTGCTTGCCGTTTGTTTTTTGGCTTTCGTTTCTTCTCCTATCTTGTTTCCTTTCACTAACATGCCTTCGAATAAACAAAGAAATAAATAAATAAACAATTTTCTTAAAATAAAACTAAAATATTTTGGCATTCATTCGCCCTCTCGTTTTCTTTTCTTAGCCAGACGTCTACCCGGAAGCAAACTCCTACACGAGGGTTTCCCAAGGGTAGGGGCATGATCTGTTGAAGACATCAAATAACGTCACTTTTATAGCATCATTTATCCCATGTAAATAACCCATTTTATATAATTATTGCAAGAATTAGTACTTAATCGTTTATATTTGAGAATTACAGTAATTATGGAGTACTTTTGTGAAGATTAGCTAAAAGGCACGCATTCTGGAGCTTAAAAGAAGATATTTGAAGAATATTGTTCTGATATCCAATACGTCGTATCCATCAAGGAAGATACGGCGTATCTGTGCCTGCACTTCGCAAGAAACCACGAAGAATCAAAGTCCAATACGCTGTATCCAGAAGACTTCTATACGCCGTATTTATGATATAGTAATAAAATATTCTCAAAGATATCAAACGTGGTCCCTACTCCAAGAAACCTCCGATATGCCGTATTCACCTCAATCGATACGCTGTATCGACCAAATTCCATACACTATAATAGAAGACCTAAAAATGAGTTTTAGGTGTGCTTGATCATATTTTCGATACCTTAACCACAAAAGTCGATTTTCAAAAGACAAGAAGAGCAGAAGAGGACAAGCAAAGCTATTTGTGGAAACTAGAAGGGGAGGGGTTGAATAGTTTACAGGTTTGTTTTACGTTTTAAAGTTTTACTTCTAAAATTTGTTAGATCCGAGTATATGTTCAACCAACCAACGATATGAACCAATAATGTACGTATCTACTAGCTATAACTAATTAAACAATAAATAACAATCACAACAATATAAAGAGATGAGAGAAGGAACAATCAAACCAAGACACCAAGATTTATAGTGGTTCGGCTACGAAGCTCCTCTTTGCTCTACTCCACTCCTCGAGTATCCTACTTGATATTTCACTATGTCAACAAGCTCCCTTCAGGCGGCGAAAACCGTTTACACGTCGCTTACGTTATTTTCCGACACTAAGCTAAATGTCGAGTCTTAATCTTAGCTAGAACCAATCTACAACTTCACAAGAACTACACAATCACAATATCTACACTATCGGATTTACACACAATCCGAATCACACAATTACACAAGATAATTACAATAGAGATTTGATCCTTAGAGGAAGAGAGGAGAGATCACTAAATAACAATTCGTTTCTTGGCGAATATGAATGTTCTTCTCTTGCACTTGATATAAAGAAGATGAGAGATGAGAAGAAGAGATTGGATCACTTAAAACAAGATCAAACAATGTTAATGGTCAAGAGATTTAGTAAGAGAAAGAAGGTTTTTATAGAGAGAAGGAAGACTGGAAAAATTCATGCAAAGAGGTATATATTTCTGCTAGAAATAGTGCAGTATTTATAGACAGGATTTCCAACGGCTAGCTGGCGGCGGTCTCAGAGGTCCCAGATATATCTGGGGGCCGTCAGGCCTATAAGGGGGTCGCCACTAGACTACGCTCCTGTTTTTGTCTTTTTGTGGGGAAGGTTGTATCTGGTATAGAAGCTTCCATTTTGGGGGGAAAACCAGATTCAAATTTTATTATTTAAATAAAATATTTTCTTTTATTAAAAAGTATTTTTGTATATTTATTTTGTAGAAATACTTTTGTGAAAATGCAATGGTTAAAAAAATTATTTTCTTGATCACTAATCATGCTTAATGATTTGTTTGTACATACCTTAAGTGATTAGTCTTAGAAATGGAATTTTACAATTAATAATTTGTAAACGTTTAGTTTTATCATAAACGTTTTTACATTTTGTTATTATCAAAACGTTGAGAGGTCGAAAAATATAAATAACGTTTTAAGACATTATTTGTATTAACAATCTCCCAATTTTTTACGATGACAAAATATAAACTCATTTTGTATAAAATTAAATATTTCAAGATTATTAATGAGTTTCATTCCATTTCTCCTCTTTTTTGTTGAATTTAAAAAGGATGATCGTCGAATTGTTGTAGAAAGAAAGAAGTCGACGATATCAAGACTCCCCCTTTATGTAGGCTCCCCTTCGTTTGGGGAACCAAAGGATCGATCTTATGAAAATTATTGGTTATAAAATAAAGTTAGAAGTACAAGTGCAAGACAAATATCTTTAAGCATAACTATAAATTCAAGTCACCCATAAAAGAGTTTCATTCAAAAATCAAGAAACTCATACAATAGTAAACATAACTAATTAACTCATACAAGAAGACATGAGCTTGCAAGCAATATAGATGGATTCATACCGTACTGGTATGAAAATTACAAGATAAAACAGATAAAGTAAAAACATATTAAGGCATAGAGCTAGACTAGTAGATTCTTGAACTTTAGGAGACGCCACAAACAAAAGATGGGTTTTTATTATTTAGACAAATTAAGCATTCTAAAATGGTCAATTATGGTGAGGAGGTTGTGATTGGGGAGGGAAATTGAGTGGAAGGACCAATGATGATAGACTCGATACGGTTAAGGTCATCTCTTAAGATATCAAATAGGCTTTGGGTTTGCAAGCAATAATGGCAAAAGTCCGAGTGAAATTTTACTTGATCAAGTGTAGCCGGAAAGATACGTGGTGAAGTAGGGAGTGATGGATTAGTGGCTTCAATTGCTCGTTGTAGGTTAATGTCAAGGAGATTTGATAAGTGTTGTAGCTCATTTAGATTGTTGCC
>BQNB010055978.1:28327-38867 GCA_026074375.1 Tanacetum coccineum
ATTCTCGGCTCCTTTTCTTTCCGTCTATTGCTATAAACCATGTAGCCTTATGTTCTCTTGCTTGAACGCCTCACTTTGGGCTGCCAGTATCATTCCTCTTACTCGTCTTGATTTCACTCTCTCCTTTCTACCCAATGCATCACCCACTACACTCACTTTATTAGAGTATCACACAAATCATTCTTTAGAGTCTGAATAGCCTCTTCTTGTTCTACACTCCACTCATACTTCTGATTCCTCTCAGTTAGGGAAGTAAGGGGGTTCAACAATCTAATTTTTTTTTTGCGATGAACGTCGGTAGTAACCTGCCAATCCTAAGAATAATCATCCAATTCCTCACTGCCTCACTCTTACTCGTCTCCATGTGACCAAGAAAATGCACTTCTTCCTACCAAACTCACACTTAGAAAACTTAGCATACAACTTCTCCTTCCTCAGTGACTCCAACACTAACTTCAAATGAACTTCATGTTCCTCCTTCGACTTTGAGTAGGCCAGAATGTCATCAATGAATACGATGACAAACCTACCTAAGTACGGTTTGCAAACCCGGTTCATTAAGTCCATGAAAACCGCTGGTGCATTGGTTAACCCAAAAGGCATAACCGTAGGCTCAAAATGTCCGTATCTTGTTTGAAATGCGGTCTTTGGAATGGCATCCTCATGCACTCGTAGCTGATGATAACCTGGCCGAAAATCTACCTTTAAGAAAGGACACGCTCCTCGTAACTGATCAAACAAGTCATCAATCCTAGGGAGTGGATAACGGTTTTTTTAACAGTTAATTTGTTCAACTCCCTATAATCAATACACATGCGAAAAGAACCATCCTTCTTCTTAACAAATAACACCGGTGCTCCCCACGGAAAATGACTAGGTCATATGAAACCCTTGTCTTCCAACTCTTGAAGTTGTTCAGACAATTCTTGCATTTCCGAGGGTGCTAGACGATATGGAGACTTCGCGACTAGCGTCGCTCCATGAACTAAATCTACGCGGAACTCAACTTGTCATTGCGGTGGTCATTGACAAATCTTCCGGAAACACATCAATAAAATCTCGTATGACATAAATATCACTCAATTTCGGTTCATCTACCTTAACGTTCATTAGGGCTTTGGCGGCTCCCAAAGTACGTTCCCCATGAACTTAAAATATCTCATCACCTTCCAACGGTATTCTAACCACCATCTCATAACATACTATCACAAACTTCCTCTTGGATAACCAGTCCATTCCCACAATCACATCAAAGCTTCCACGACTCAATGGTATCAACGAACTCCAAGGGTTATGAACAATCGAATAGGATAACAAACGAATATCGAGTCAAAGGCTAGAATGCATATAGGAGATTCCACATATGCAAATAGACGTGGATCAAATGACATAAGAATCCTTTGAAAGAAAGGATACGTATATGCACCGAGTGAAAACGCAACGAAAGAAAATCAACAGGCGTACCACGACAAATGAACAAAAAAAATATCAATACGAAAGACGGAAATTCTTATACCAATTATCGACTTTACTCGAAAGGTCAAAATAAATAATGTTTTTATAAAAATCAATTTAAATTAAGAAAGTCACTTTAAGTATAAAAATCATTTTAAATAATAAATAAAATTGTCTTAAATGTAATCTTTATAAAATTCATTCTGGTTGTCATAAAAATCTAGAGATGGTTATCTAATGGTGTATCGTACCTTACCACTATGAATCACTTTAAACTTGCTTTTTATAATAAAATAAAATCTATTTACAAAGATCATTTTATACACAGTTTTCTCCAAACACCAACACAATACTTCCAAAGGGTTTTTATAATTAGACATCAATTATAAAATAGGTTACTCAAACAAAGGACACCATAATACCAAAAGGGATCGTAAAACACCGTACAGACTCTAACACAATTCTATTGTTTGAAAACGAAAGAAAATACCAGGAACCATATACTCAAAATAAAATCAAACGAACTCGTACAAGAAAACTCATGCAAGACGTTACGTACCCAAAAGAAAACGTAAGGTCTTATCCAAATAACGATCAACAGAGCAAACCTAAAAGCATCGATACTAACACGTCGCCAACGGGTTACGAAAACCAAGGGATATACAACCAAGGGAGTAATGATCCACACTAATATGTTAGGCACAATTAGTGCTTAAAAGAAACGTTTGATACTCATACGAGTAATCAATGCAACGAAAGAACTAACAAATCGTGCCTATATCCGAAAGAGCAAATTTCAAACAACCAATATACATCGAGACGTCGAATAGGAAAAATCGGGTATCCTTACTAACCAAGTACGATGAAGGGATGCTAAGCTTAGATATAGGAAATCCGAACAAACAACCGAGCAAACAAGAAACCTCTATAATAGCAATACCAGGTATCCGCAAATACTAGATGGAAGGGAAACTTACTATCTATACAACTCAACTTAACATATCCTCTAATTAGGGTAAGAGAATAATTCTCTACCCATACCTCTTTTCTTCTAAATCTTTCACTTCTCTTCAAAATCCTCATGTCCTCCTCTAGCAAATCCCCTCGTGACTACTTACGAAAATACCAAAGGGCCATTCTCGAACCTTAGAGACAAGGTCATAATCTTCCTCCTTCACCACCTTCTCCTCCACCTAATAGGACTTCACCTACTTCTCCCATCACCACCAATTCCTTGTCATCTCCTTTACCTCCACAAAATCCAACTTAAAAGCAAATAATACATGATCTAAATGAAGTTCATCACTTATCAAATCTTCTTAACATTAACCTTCAACAATCAATTGAAGCCACCTATCCTTCACCTCCTACTTCACCATGTATCCCCCACCTACTTTAGATCAAGTAAACTTTCACTCGGGGTTGTGCCATTGTTGCTTGCAAACCCGAGATCTATTTGATATATTGAGAGATGATCTTAATCGTATCAAATCTATCATCATTGGTCCTTCCACTCAATTTCCCTCCTCAATAACAACCTCCTCACCATAATTGACCATTTTAGAATGCTTAATTCGTCTAAATAATAAAAACCCATCTTTTGTTCGTGTCATCTCCTAAAGTTCAAGAATCTACTAGTCTAGCTCTATGCCTTAATATGTTTTTACTTTATCTGTTTTATCTTGTAATTTTCATACCATTACGGTATGAATCTATCTAGTATTGCTTGCAAGCTTATGTCTTCTTGTATGAGTTAATTAGTTATGTTTACTATTGTATGAGTTTCTTGATTTTTGAATGAAACTCTTTTATGGGTGACTTGAATTTATAGTTATGCTTAAAGATATTTGTCTTGCACTTGTACTTCTAACTTTATTTTATAGCCAATAATTTTTGTAAGATCGATCCTTTGGTTCCCCAAACGAAGGGGAGCCTACATAAAGGGGGAGTCTTGATATCGTCGACTTCTTTCTTTCTACAATAATTCGACGATCATCCTTTTTAAATTCGACAAAAAAGGGGAGAAATGGAATGAAACTCATTAATAATCTTGAAATATTTAATTTTATACAAAATGAGTTTATATTTTGTCATCGTCAAAAAGAGGAAGATTGTTAATACAAATAATGTCTTAAAACGTTATTTATATTTTTCGACCTCTCAATGTTTTGATAATAACAAAATGTAAAAACGTTTACGATAAAACTAAACGTTTACAAATTATTAATTGTAAAATTCCATTTCTAAGACTAATCACTTAAGGTATGTACAAACAAATCATTAAGCATGATTAGTGATCAAGAAAATAATTTTTTTAACCATTGCATTTTCACAAAAGTATTTCTACAAAATAAATATACAAAAATACTTTTTAATAAAAGAAAATATTTTATTTAAATAATAAAATTTGAATCTGGTTTTCCCCCCAAAATGGAAGCTTCTATACCAGATACAACCTTCCCCACAAAAAGACAAAAACAGGAGCGTAGTCTAGTGGCGACCCCCTTATAGGCCTGACGGCCCCCAGATATATCTGGGACCTCTGAGACCGCCGCCAGCTAGCCGTTGGAAATCCTGTCTATAAATACTGCACTATTTCTGGCAGAAATATATACCTCTTTGCATGAATTTTTCCAGTCTTCCTTCTCTCTATAAAAACCTTCTTTCTCTCACTAAATCTCTTGACCATTAACATTGTTTGATATTGTTTCAAGTGATCCAATCTCTTCTTCTCATCTCCTTTATATCAAGTGCAAGAGAAGAACATTCATATTCGCCAAGAAACGAATTGTTATTTAGTGATCTCTCCTCTCTTCTTCTAAGTATCAAATCTCTATTGTAATTATCTTGTGTAATTGTGTGATTCGGATTGTGTGTAAATCTGATAGTGTAGATCTTGTGATTGTGTAGTGCTTGTGAAGTTGTAGATTGGTTCTAGCTAAGATTAAGACTCGACATTTAGCTTAGTGTCGGAAAATAACGTAAGCGACGTGTAAACGATTTTCGCCGCCTGAAGGGAGCTTGTTGACATAGTGAAATATCAAGTAGGATACTCGGGGAGTGGAGTAGGGCGAAGAGGAGCTTCGTAGCCGAACCACTATAAATCTTGGTGTCTTGGTTTGATTGTTCCTTCTCTCATCTCTTTATATTGTTGTGATTGTTATTTAGTATTAGTTTAGATATTTACATTGTTGATTCATATTGTTGATTGGTTGAACATACAACTCGAATCTAAGTATTTTGAAAGCAAACTTTTAAAACGTAAAACAAACCTGTAAACTATTCAACCCCCCCCCTTCTAGTTTCCACAAATAGCTTTGCTTGTCCTCTTCTGCTCTTCTTGTCTTTTGAAAATCGACTTTTGTGGTTAAGGTATTGAAAATATGATCAAGCACACCTAAAACTCATTTTTAGGTCTTCTATTATAGTGTATGGAATTTGGTCGATATAGCGTATCGATTGAGGTGAATACGGCGTATCGGAGGTTTCTTAGAGTAGGGACCACGTTTGATATCTTCGAGAATATTTTATTACTATATCATGAATACGGCGTATAGAAGTCTTCTGGATACAGCGTATTGGACTTTGATTCTTCGTGGTTTCTTGCGAAGTGCAGGCACAAATACGCCGTATCTTCCTTGATGGATACGACGTATTGGATATCAGAACAATATTCTTCAAATGTCTTCTTTTAAGCTCCAGAATGCGTGCCTTTTAGCTAATCTTCACAAAAGTACTCCATAATTACTGCAATTCTCAAATATAAACGATTAAGTACCAATTCTTGCAATAATTATATAAAATGGGTTATTTACATGGGATAAATGATGCTATAAAAGTGACGTTATTTGATGTCTTCAACAGATCATGCCCCTACCCTTGGGAAACCCTCGTGTAGGAGTTTGCTTCCGGGTAGACGTCTGGCTAAGAAAAGAAAACGAGAGGGCGAAAGAATGCCAAAATATTTTAGTTTTATTTAAAAAAATTGTTTATTTATTTATTTCTTTGTTTATTCGAAGGCATGTTAGTGAAAGGAAACAAGATAGGAGAAGAAACGAAAGCTAGAAAACAAACGGCAAGCAAAGACACATGACAAGAAAGGCGAAGCACATGAGCATACAAACGTAAAGCACCAAAAGCACAAAGCACAAAACATGCAAAAAACTACGGCAGCAGAAGAATAAAAAAAACAAGCAGGCAAACACGCACAACAGGCATGAAAGAAAACAAGAAGGCATACAAAAACAAGAGAATGCATCAACATAGGGGCAGGACCTAAGGGCGAGCCACGCAAAGCACACAAGGGACCAAACAAGCAAGGGAAGCAAATGATGCATATACGAAGAAAAAAAACATACCACAACGAGGCAAGATAAGACCAGGCAAAAAATGAGCATACCAAAGCAAGCATAGAGCACAGAGTAAAAAACAGAGAGGAAAAGACCTAATGTAGCAACAAAGAGCGATAAAGCATGAAGTAAGAAAAAAAATTACAAGTTGTAGCTAATAGCAATGAAAAAGGGCTACGCGGGGAGCTACCACGAGCTAAGAAAAGCAAAAGGTGAAACATAAACCAAACCTCTCTAAACCCACCATCTACCTCTAATCAAATTCTAATCCACCACTCGAACTTATTCGAAACTAATATGGCAAAAGAAGCAAACAGTCAAAAGAAGCAAAATACACAAGGCAAGAAAAGCAAAGCGGGCATATAATACAAAGATAACATAGCCAACCCAAAAAAAAGGAAAAATAAAAAACAACCTGCAAGCATCTTCAAAAGGCACACGCGAACAAGAAAAGCATGAACATCTTTACGTCTACCACCTAATCTCCTACTCTAATTCTAGCCATCCACTTATTCCTATCAGATGTCATATCATCGAACAAGAGAAGCTCATTCATGTCATGCTTCACTCTATCCTCTCACCTTAGTTTTGGTCTACCCCTTCGCCTCAAGCCTTCGACAACCAAAGCTTCTACTCTGCTAGTGGGTGTTAACTAGGGCCTTCTCCTGATATGTTCGAACCACCTCAACCGTCCTTCCCTCATCTTGTTGATGATAGTATCAACTTCAAGCTCTGCTCTATACACTCCATTAGGAATCATGTAAAGCTTCGTTTTATCACAAGTCCACCTTAGCATTCTTAGCTATCACACCCCCATAAAAAGAGACGTTTTAAAATAAGTTTCACATTTGATACAATAAAATATCAGAGTTTGCAAATAGGTCCCAACAGTTTTAAAATAATACAAGTGTTTAGACATGACAAAATGTTTAGATAAAATTTTCATCGAATGTAATATTAGAAATTCTTTACAAAATGCATTGTTTTCAAAGAGTTATGTTTTGCCAAATGTATAAAATGTGGAGTCTCCGAAATACATATCCGTGCGGCTTCCCTCCAAGCAATATACCTGAAAACCTGAGATAAAACATGCTAAAAATATCAACAATAAAGTTAAGTGAATTCATAGGTTTTAATCATAAAACAATGATTAAGTAAATCGAGTAATGTTATTAGAATCAAACAGTTTAGTGGACCACAAGATTTGAGTAATGTAAATAAGAGAAACAAATTCACCAAGTCTAAAAGAAATATGTATTATTGCACTAAGCTCATGACACCGAGCTTAACAGTTCATCACAATGTTAAATGCACCATGGTCAACTTGTGACCAGAAATTCAAGGCGGAGATTGTCAGTCCCAATAGATATATCCATAACACTCGCGCTTACTACATTAGTTCATGATCGATAGGGACTTAAATGACAATGTGGTAACTTAGGCAATAATATCCAGATAATAATCTGGATAGCATACAATTTAAAACACTTGTGTCTAATAGTAAAACAAGCATGTAATTTCACCTCGTAGAGTTTGTAAAACAATTAAGTAGTAAAAAGGGGGCTTTGAACTCACCTTAGGCAATGCGGTAAAATTAATGGAATGAACGTCAGATATAATTGAGAAGATCCTAGTCGCATCCTAGAAATAATGACGCGACTTAGAATATAAAATAGTACGCAACAATTATAGATAAGTTTTATAAAGTTTTTTTTATATAAATTTAGCATTGTACTTAAAGCTTTAATTTTACATAAAAACAATTGAGCCCAAAACAATGTTCAAGTTAATACTTATAAAAATCTAAATAGATAATGCTCGGAAAAAAGAACACAAAATAAATAACTAATATTTTATAGACTAGTTTATTGAAGATGCAAAAAATTAAAATGGACGGGGGCCAAAAGTGTTATTTTAATATTCTATAATGTATATTTGTAAGTAGCTTTACAAACCAGGGACTCATATGTAAATAAAAAAAATACCCAATCCCACGTGATGCTATGTATGCCATATTTCTTTCTTTTTTGAAAACACTACTTTGACTTGAATATTTATTATTATTTTTTCTAGTTTATCAAGGAGTATAACAGCAACTCAAGTACACATTCATATATATCATTATTATATTTATTTTACAAGAAAGTTAATCTTTTATATAATAAAAGAATTACATTATTTCGAAGATTTTCATCAAATTGAATCTTATGAATTTAAAAATTAAACCAATCAGAACGCTTGATTTTGCCACGTAAGCAAAATCGTACTATCTGATTGGCCGATTAAAAGTCAAAATTGAATTACAATTGGTCAAAATCAACTAAAAAACGCATATAGTGAATCAACACGTCAAAAACTTTATGTGTCAAAAATGTGAATAAATTAAAGTAAAAAAAACGCCACTAATTTTTAAAACTATAAGGACCATAAATAGCATGGTATGAAAGTTTCATGTGCCAAAACCATTCACTTTACAAAAAAGATAAAATAAATAAAAAAACACCCACCTCAATATCTCCTCTGTGGCACCATCACCCCACCACCACCCGACCACCACAGTACGATCCACCAAAAAAACAGTCATGCCCAAAAAAACCTAATTCAAGATCGTGGTTTCCGATTAATGAAAGGTATATTTAGTGTTTATGCTTCCTTTCACTCAACCTTCATTTAAATTTTCCAAAATCATTAGTTGTGTATTGAGGTTTTTAATCATCATTGGTTTTGGTTTATGATTCTTTAGTAAGTACTAGAGATGATAAATCCTTTTAGTTCTACTTCTTCAATTGCCTTCTCATGTTAGTTCAATACAAGTAATCTTTTTTTCAGTTTCACCTAATTAACAGGTTGATTAACTGTTTTTTTCTGTTAAGATTTGTGGGTTTGTGGTTAATTATTGGCCTTGGAAGTTTGCACGGCCTGTTACATGGAACCAGTTGGTCCAGATGTGTGATGAATTCTGGGATACAACTCCTCACCATGGTGCCAAGAAAGGTAAAAACCACATCTTTTGACCTCAAATTGGTTGGTGTTGAAAAATGACCAAAACGGGTTGAAAGTCATAAAAAATGCATTCAAATGCATAAAACCTTTTTATACTTTAACATGCGCCCAAAAGAGCTAATCCAAGTCTTGTTCGGGGATAAATGCAACACAAACATCATAAGGGATATTACTGTTTGGTGATGTGTGTTTGCGAACTATCAGTTACTTTGCAATGTATCTTATTATCTTAATGTGTTTGACAGGTGGAAAGAAAATTGGAACCTAGGCGGGTTAACACAATCTACATCTACTAATTACCTCGTAGTCACACCGCTTAAAGAGTCCTTCGTGTTTAAAGTAGTAATCATTTGAATATTTAAATGTCAGCACGTTTTGTCATAATGTGAATTTACTTACAATGAAATCAACAAAAGGTCATTTGTTCTAGAGGCTTGGTCTGATCTTGCTTCATTGTTTAAGTTAATAGAGAATGATCAAATCCTTTTTCATATGAAAATACATGTAAATAGGTTAACAATATACATGTTATTTAAGATATGTTCATGCACACCATATCAATATACATGCTATTTAAGATATTTAACGTAATGACTCTTCGGGTGTGTCCGATGAACGTATCCTTTTGATTAGTGTTGTGTTGATGAACATGTAGTTTAAAGAGTATTTAACATGTGACCATTAGGGTGTGCATGAACATATATATATTATTGAAGGAAACCTAAATACTCTCTCAGATTATTTGGTGTAGTTGCGAAAGGTTTTCTAGAACCAGTATGAGACCTGCCAAGGACGCCGTTACATGACCCCCCCCCCCAAAAAAAGGGTGTTGTTAGTTTTTAGAATCTTAGAAGTAATCATATTGTTCATCTGTTGATAATACTGGGTTTGTTATGTGAAGTTTTTGCCATTGTACTTTAATCCAACTAAATTTGTAAGCGAAGGAAAACATCTTTGGCGATTGAAAAAACATGTGTTTTATGATGCTTTAATTTTTTTTTTGAGCTGATAGTGTTTAAGATTTTTATTTCTTGTTGGATGCTACGATGAAACAGTTAAAGGTTTTGTTTCAGGAGATTGGGGAATAACCGATGAGGCAACCAAAAGGGCTTATTAGAATAGGCAGCGGATGCATCACAACACGTTGTATGCCTAAATTGTTGTGGTTGTATGCTAAAATGTTGTATGCTCGATCCTTTCTATACATGGGAAGTGGGGGGAAAGACAACTTTAGCAAGGGCTATTTATGATCGTATATCAAGTCAGTTCATAGGTAAAACCTTTGTTGTGATAGCCAACTCTAAAGAATGCTTAAATGTTGTATGCTCGATGCTTGCTGTAATACCAATAGGATATGTACAGTTCATGATTTTACATTTAAACAGTGGTCAAGGAAATGCACATGGAGGAGCAGATGCAAATTGACAAAAACGTTTACAGGGGACTTTAGAGTTGGCTGCTACACTACTTAAGCAAATAGTAAAAAGGTGAAATGACACAAGATCAATAAAGCTCATGAACTTAACCAGACAACTGTTTTTTATATTGGAGCTTCAGGGCTTGACTCTAAAGTGTAGCTAGAGCAAAAACTGAGTAGCTCACAACTTGGCATGCCTCGATTAAACCACCAGGTGTGCTAATTCAAGATAGTTGTGGTATAATCAGTTTTATTTGAACTTATAAAATTGAATATTAATATGTGAATCATCAAACTGAAATGGTGTTCTTACTGG
>BQNB010055979.1:3665-38865 GCA_026074375.1 Tanacetum coccineum
ATGACAATCACAAAATTGCACATCTTGGTTCTTGAAAAATTAGACATCGACGAAATGAACTACGCCACATGGACGTATTTATTCAAACACCTTTGTAAGGGACATGATATTTTGGATCATATATTGGGAATACAAACCTCTGATGAAGCCGAACCTAGCAACACAGGACCTCCTAATGCGGAATAATTGAAAATCGATTCAATCATCTTATCTTGGATATTCACAACCATTGCTAAATCTCTTCAATCTCGCCTTGTGGATGAAGATCCTCAAACGGCTAAAGAGGCGTGGGATCTCCTAGCCGTGATCTTTCAAGATAATAAGAGTACCCGCTCTCTTGCCTTGAAAGCGGAATTAAGAATTTTGAAGTTGGGTGACTTGAGCATTGATGCGTACTTTCGCAAAATTGAATCTATTGCTAATATTTTAAAAGGTCTCGGGTCGCCGATGTCTGATGAAGATATAGTGAATATTGCTCATGAGGGATTACGTACAAAGTATGATAATGTCTGTGGCATTATTGTTCACCGGGTCCATTTCCCGGATCTTAAAACGGTCCGCTTGATGACATCAAATAACGTCAATTTATTGGCATCATTTATCCAATATATAATGCTCGTTTTATATTATTTTATATAAGATTTAATACTTAGTCGCTTATTTGTATGAATCTTAGTTATTATCGAGCATTTGGCAAAAAATGGAGAAACAGACGTGTTTTGAAGCATAAACGAAGAGTTTGAGAAAGTTGACTGATTCTGACATCAATACGCGATATCATTCTAGAAGAATACGCCGTATCTAAAGACTTTGAAGAACTCAAGACCATTTCCTGACTTTGAAGAATACGTCGTATCCACATGAGTAGATACGCCGTATATGATACTTTGGTCAACTATCAAGAAAAGCACGTTTACAGCCAATACTCCGTATCTAAAACCTCAATACTCCGTATTGGTCAATACTCCGTATCAAAAGACCCAATACCCCGTATTGGTCAATACGCCGTATCCAAAAATCCAATACGCCGTATTGAAGGCGGCTCAAGAAAATTCTAGAATATTTTATTCGTGGAGCCCACGCCAAGTAACCCCAATACGCCGTATTGAACTTTTCAATACGCCGTATCGACCAATTTTCAGAGTCTATAATATACCAAACCTTAAATACGATTTAGGGTATGCTTTTAACCACCAAGTCTGATTTTTAGATGATTTAAGAAGCCAAGAAGGTCCTGCAAAGTGCTCCAATCCATAGGAAAACCCTTGTAATCTCTACACTCTACTATACGCGTTTGGTTAGCATTATGTTTAATCGTTCATCTATGATTTCGTGTATTGTTACAATGACTATAGGCTAATACCTTTAGGTATTAGCCATGTTTATGATAATTTAATGTTTGGTTTATGTTTATTCTGATTTCATCTTGTAAATTGTGTGTTGTCTTATGTTTATCAATTTATACCCGCTTATGTGCTTAAGTATGCGACCTATCATTCAACTGGGTCTAGTCCTACATATTTAATGAGCTGCAACTTCGGTGTTATGTGAGCGTAGGCTAAGAGTCTGAGATAGCTCTTCATATAGCAATTTATATATCTAGAATCACAGGATCACAAATATTAACCTATCTTTACCATTGGTTTATGTAATCAAGTTGGACTAGCAGGTGACATGGGATCAACAAATAACGTACTGATTCCTTTGGTAAAGACTCAGACAGTGGACTACTAGTATATAAAGAGCCGTTAAGCAGTAAGTTAGTAAAGTCTCGATGAGCTAGGATTCGATAACATCACCATTATTGTCTCCTAAGATAGATTATAAGCAACCGCGAAGAGGTTTATGCGAATTTTGTTAATTGTGGCAGGATTGCCAGGTCTAGGTCTTTGGAGGAAGTACTGCCTAAGTCTAGGAATGATATATCAACAATGAAACAGGACAATCATTGCACTTATAAACTAAAACCAGCATTATATTTGATTAAACATGGTTAATAC
Organism: Tanacetum coccineum; assembly: GCA_026074375.1. Lineage (NCBI taxonomy): Eukaryota > Viridiplantae > Streptophyta > Magnoliopsida > Asterales > Asteraceae > Tanacetum > Tanacetum coccineum. The sequence continues at coordinate 5,666 of BQNB010055979.1, forward strand.
GTTTCCCTTACATTAGGCTTGATCGCTTCTTTATCTTTTGTTTAATCACTTATGTGTGTTAATAGTCATCAAAACCTTAGGTTAGATACCTAAACTCGTGCCAGTCTCTCAGACTGAAACCCCCTTAAACCTTAGACTTAGGATTAACATAGATTAGAACTAACATAGATAACTAAAATACTAGTAGACTTAGGAATTAACGCTCTCGCTCTTAGTAACCGACACCATACTTACCAACGAAGCTACATCTGATCGGGTACACTGTCCGTTAAAGTGTTGTTTTAGGTATAGTCGGCATAAAATAAATAGTAAAACTTGATACATAAAATACCTACGCACAACGACAAATCAAGTTTTTGGCGCCGTTACCGAGGAGTGAAGTAGTTTAATTCTATTTTATTAGTGTTTTAGTTTAGATTTAGTTTAGTTTAGATTAATTTGCATACTTGTGTGTGTTTGTTTTGTGTGTTTGATTTTCAGCATTGTATATTTTTGCATATTGTGTGTTTTTCTGCATTGTTACAGTCTGCTGTAACTTTCTGAGTCGAATACTCAATACGGCGTATAAATTTTTTTAAACCAATACAGCGTATTAGACTCTATCATCAATACGACGTATTAGTCTATTTGACCATTTTCTTTCCCAGCAATTTTATTACAGGTTAAAATGGACGACCCTAACATTACTATGGAAGAGTATATCAGGCTCGAGGAAGAAAAAGCTCGCAGGCGTGGTAAGGTGTATAACTGGAAAACTGCTATGTATAGTAAGATCTGGTATGATGAAGACGTTTACGACCTCAGATCTGTTGAAACTGAATTCCCCGCTATAGTCTTTAATGACGCGTTAACATCTAAAGTAGCACTCTCATGTGAACCCACGATAAGTCCTCTTAACAATAATCAATTTGACTTTAGAATATCATTTGACGAATCCAACCATGAAGATTACAAGGTAATTTATGACAAAAATCATTTTCTTATAAAATAATTTCTGTCAAGATTTGAAAATGGATTCGGAAAATGATAATTATAAAGTCAATATGCCTTCATTTCTGTCATCCGAACCTACGGTCAGTTATTTTGATGATTTCGACTACTTTAAAGATTTTGAGAATGAGTTCTCAGCCATTGCCTACAATGATGCTCTAACGTCTAAGTTAGATTTCTCTGAACCTACTATAAGTCCTCAACATATGGATGAATTTGATGAAACATCGTTGTTCGAATGTGATGGTGAGGAACAAAACGTTATACACTTTAATGATCTATTTTCTTTTAATTTATCCCGATGATTTAAAATCAGATAAGGACAATGATGATGATAAAATCGATATCAAACAGTTTTTGGAGGATAATGTAATAAATACCGATGTTGGTGTCTATGCACAAGGGTCAAATAAGCTTTTGGAAACAAGTCATGATACAATTAGTAAAATTCTTAGTGCTAAATTTTTTATCAAAGAATTAAATGATAATATCGTGACTTGGAATGTCTTAACAAAGGGATGCCATTCATTTTTATAATTGAGAATCTATATGTGCCGTTTGGCATCCCGTTCCACCCCAAATTGTTTTATAAGGATGGGAGTAAATTGGGGCAAGTCTAACTTAAAGATCTTTTTGTAAATAAAAATGCTTGCATGGAGACAACTCGGAATGTATTTTTAATTTTCTTATCGAGTCTGTCTTCCTATACTGTCTATACGGCGTATCCAAACCCCATGGATACGACGTATTGACTACATGGACGTTACCCAGTCTTTATTTTTCTGCAATTTAAGCTTTATTGTCAGACTGGTCGATACGACGTATTCGTTAAACGAATACAACGTAACTTTTGACCCGTACTTAGGATTGTTTTCTACAAGTATCGATACGGCGTATCCTGGGGTATGGATACAGCGTATCGACTTCCTGTACAATTTTATATTTTTATTTTGTTTTCTAATGAAACGATTATCCGGAGATAGAATTGCACTTGTTTTCCTATATTCTATACATGAACCTTCTGAAGACGACGTTGGTGGAGTATTTTATGGATAAATTATCCGGAGTTATTATGATCGTGAGATGGTGGAATTACACCGAGATTCGTAGTATATTATTGGTTTATGTTTAAAAAAATAATCGAAAAAATTAGAAAATTACTGCAAAAAGGAGAATGAATTACAAAGATAGTCGGTTCGTTAAAGCTTAAACCGATGGTATTATTGGAAGGATCGATTATTCGTTGATACGTATTATAAATCAACGATGTAAAGTTTTGTATAAAAGTGGTAGATATCACCACTTGATTTTGTAAAAGTATGTATAAGTATGGATGATTGGGAAGTTGACCGTTACGGGAACGCCAACTTAGGTTGTTTTGTGTTGATCTATGATCAAAACGTTTGTGTACATATTTCTGTGTCTTTATCATGGTAACGGTCGGGAAAGTATCTAGCAACTTGTACCTTATTTGTTTGGACTTAATCTATTTGTTTTGTAAATTTTTATTTAACAACAATTATTTCTCTTTCCTAATCTCTAACCCTTAGGTTTTACTCGAATGAGGATGCGAGCAATCATATGTGTCTATTTCATCATTACGGCCATGTATGTGTGATTTTGTCCGCCTTGTTGGTTTATTACTTTTTGGTGAAAGATTAGAAGATCCATACCCTATATCACTTTTCGTCCTAACCCTTGGTTTTACTCGAATGAGGGAATTGAATGCAATCATGTGTGTTTATTCCATCGTTATAGATGTGTATATGTGGTTTGTCCCCCTTGCTGGTTTATGACTTTTGGTGAAGACTACTTGTCCTTTTCTTTAGCTTATTCGAGTTAAGGCTCGAATGCAGTCATATGTGTCTATCACATCGTTATGGGTGTGTATGTGTGATTTTTAAGCCTTTTAAACCTAATTTACCTTTATAAACTTGTTATTTCTTAACTTTAATGGTAGAGATGTGTATCCTTGCCAAGCTTATGATAAAATACTCGTCACGGCCTAGAAATTGAGCGAATTAGTTACATGTTACCACATAGATTAGTGGAGTGATTTGAGTGTTTTCATCTTCCTATTTCGTGAGGTGTTTGGTTGTGTACTAGTAATCGAACGAATAAATTAATTAAAGGAAAAATCCTTGACTACGGTTAGGATACATTTTCATAAAAATCTTTAAAGTCTACTTGAGGACAAGTAGGATTCAAGTGGGGGGATATTTGATGACATCAAATAACGTCTATTTATTAGCATCATTTATCCAATATATAATGCTCGTTTTATATTGTTTTATATAAGATTTGATGCTTAATCACTTATGAATCTTAGTTATTATCGAGCATTTGACAAAAGATGGAGAAAAGGACGTGTTTTGAAGCATAAACGAAGAGTTTGAGAAAGTCGACCGATTCTGACATCAATACGCGGTATCATTCTAGAAGAATATGCCGTATCTAAAGACTTTGAAGAACTCAAGACCATTTCCTGACTTTAAAGAATACGTCGTATCCACATGAGTAGATACGCCGTATATGATACTTTGGTCAACTATCAAGAAAAGCACGTTTACAGCCAATACTCCGTATCTAAAACCTCAATACTCCGTATTGGTCAATACTCCGTATCCGAAGACCCAATACTTCGTATTGGTCAATACGCCGTATCCAAAAATCTAATACGTCATATTAAAGGCAACTCAAGAAAATTCTAGAATATTTTATTCGTGGAGCCCACGCCAAGTAGCCCCAATACGCCGTATTGAACTTTTCAATACGCCGTATCGACCAATTTTCAGAGTCTATAAATACCAAACCTTAAATACGATTTAGGGTATGGTTTTAACCACCAAGTCCGATTTTCAAAAGATCTAAGAAGCCAAGAAGGTCCTGAAAAGTGCTCCAATCCATAGGAAAACCTTTGTAATCTCTACACTCTAATATATGCGTTCGGTTAGCATTATGTTTAATCGTTCATCTATAATTTTATGTATTGTTACAATGACTATAGGCTAATACCTTTAGGTATTAGCCATGTTTTCGATAATTTAATGTTTGGTTTATGTTTATTCTGATTGCATCTTGTAAATTGTGTGTTGTCTTATGTTTATCAATTTATACTCGCTTATGTGCTTAAGTATGCAACCTATCATTCAACTGGGTCTAGTCCTACATATTTAATGCGTTGCAACTTTGGTGTTATGTGAGCGTAGACTAAGACTCCGAGATAGCTCTTCATATAGCAATTTATATATCTAAAATCATAGGATCACAAATATTGACCTATCTTTACCATTGGTTTATGTGAACAAGTTGGACTAGCAGGTGACGTGGGATCAACAAATAACGTACTAATTCCTTTGGTAAAGACTTGGACAGTGGACTACTAGTATATAAAGAGTCGTTAAGTAGTAAGTTAGTAAAGTCTTGATGAGCTAGGATTTGGTAGGATCACCATTATTGTCTCCTAAGATAGATTATAAGCAACCGCGAAGAGGTTTATGCGGATTTGGTTAATTGTGACAGAATTGCTATGTCTAGGTCTTAGGAAGAAGTACCGCCTAAGTCTATGAATGATATATCAACAATGAAACAGGACAATCAGTGCACTTATAAACTAAAACCAACATTATATTTGATTAAACATGGTTAATACGTTTCCCTTACATTAGGCTTGATTGCTTCTTTATCTTTTGTTAAATAACTTGTGTGTGTTAATTATCATCAAAACCTTAGGTTAGATACCCAAACTCGTACCAGTCTCTCAGACTGAAACCCCCTTAAACCTTAGACTTAGGATTAACATAGATTAGAACTAATATAGATAACTAAAATACTAGTAGACTTAGGAATTAACGCTCTCGCTCTTAGTGATCGACACCCTACTTACCAACGAAGCCACATCTGATTGGGTACACTTCCCGTTAAAGTGTTATATTAGGTATAGCCGGCATAAAATAAATAGTAAAACTTGATACATAAAATATATACGCACAACGACACATCACCGCTCTATGCTCACTACGGAAAAGATGCGCGTAAAGTCACAAGCACAAGACACGTTTATTGATTCTACTTCCTCGTCACCCATGGTTTTGTTGGCTAATTCCGGTGCTAATACCTGGCGTTCTACGTATTCTATGGAAAAGGTACATAAACCTTGGTTTAATTTTAATAAGGGATCATGTCGGTTTGGGTCGTATTGTAAGTTTTTGAACAACGGGGTGCATGGTAGTTCTTTGAGTGGTACAACGACTTCCACTAATGTGACACAGGAGGATATGAGGAATTTACAATCTCTTCTAGCTAAGTTTGGTTGTGGTACTAATTATTTGTCTATTAGTAACTCTACTGGTCTACCATCACAAAATAATAATAATCCCGTTGCCTTGCAAACTAGTATGAATCCAGTGTTTGCATCAGTTACTAGTCCGTCAGGCTTTAATACTCATGCCACAGCCCAATCGGTGTAATATGGAACAACACCTTAGGCTTATCATAACCCGGCCTAACAGATTTACTATCTCATGGCCTAACAGTTACCAAGCCCGGCCTAACAGGTCTCTTATTAGCCAACCAGTCAGCCGGGTTAAACTGGTCAACCGGGTCAGCAAGCGTATTTGGGTTCTTCGGGTCAATAGACGATATTGTTGAATGCCTTTCATGCTGTGACACTTCAGGATCCCACTCCGAGCAACTGGAATATGGATACAGGTGCGAGTTCTCACTTTAATGATTCTGTTTCAAGTCTTAGCGATGTTTTTAATTCGTGCATTTACCCATCTGTCTCGGTTGGTGACAGTCATTCTATACCCGTAACCAACTCAGGCCATAGTATTTTGCCTAAACCACATCGACCCCTTCATTTTAATAACATCCTTATTACACCTAATATTGTCAAAAATTTAATTTATGTTCGTCAATTTGTTCGGAATAATTCTTGTACCGTTGAGTTTGACGCTTTTGGTTTTTCTGTTAAGGACTTCCTAACTCGTTAGGTACTGCTCCGCTGTGATAGCACTGGAGATATTTACCCTGTCACGAAGCCCTCCACCATTCCTCATGCTTTCCTTGCTAGTTAGTATACGTCGCACCAACGACTTGGTTATCCAGGGAGTGAAGTGTTACGTCATGTTCTTTCCAGTAATTCTATTTCGTGTAATAAAGAGGCGTCTCCCATTCTTTGTCATGCTTGTCAGCTTGGCAAACACGTAAGGCTCCCATTTGTTAGTTCTAATACTTTGGCAGCGTCTAGTTTTGACATTGTTCACTCAGACTTGTGGACTTTCCTAATTTCGAGCCTTTCCGGTTTCATGTATGATGTGTCATTTAGTATAGGTAATTATATTATCAAGTTTTACTATTTATATTTTGCCAACTTTACCTATTAACTAACACTAACGGGTAGTGTACCCGATTAATTATAGGTTCGTTGGGAAGTAAGGTGCCGATCACTAAGAGTGAGTATTAATACTTAATCTACTAGTATTCTAGTTATCTATGCTAAACCTAATGAATCCTAATTAAATCTAGACTAACGTAATTTAGGGGGGGTCAACCTGAGAGGCTGGCATGAGTTTTGGTCTAATCTAAACTAATAAAGCGATAAATAAGACAAGTAACACGCACAAGCAGATAATCAAACGATAAAGAAGAGGTCAAGCACTTATGTAAGGAAAACGTACTAACTAAGTTTATTCAAATAAAATGCATGAATTGTCTATGTGTGCAATGATTGTACTACTTTTGTTGATGGTATATCATTCCAGAGCTACGTGGTAATTCTCCCTAAATTCTAGGTTTGTATTATGGTTAATCTTGTCACAATTAACCAAACCGCATAAAGTTCACACCGTCGATTATAATCTATCTAGGTGACAATATTAAAACCTAGCTCATCGAGGCTTTACCAACTTATGTCCTAATGGTTATTTATATACTAGTAGTGTAGGTTCCCGAATTCACACAAACATGTATAGATCTAAAGAGATCTAGAGAGAGAAAGTTAGAGAGAGAGAATAGTTGAGAGAGAAATAAGAAAAACACACTAAAGAGTGTGTGTAAAATGAAATAGATGCTTACCTCTTCCAAAGTTGGAAGAGGTATTTATAGTTCTTACAATACACCGGGTATTAGTACCCGGTTCAATACCGAAAGTCATACGTTTACCTATTAAACTACGAGCTATATTGAACAGTAAAATACACGGGGTGACCGAGTCTTTTTCTAATATCTAACAATCTCCCCCTAAGGGAGGTCACCCCTGAAAATACTAAACTTAAGCTCTTCAATCTTCAGATTGATCTTATGTATAGCTCGTAAACGTTTGATTTCATTGATTTGTATCTTGTGAATCTGAAGTAGTGAACTTTAGACTTTTAGGCTTTAGCTTGACTTGTATGTGATCTTTGAGCTTCTTTGAGATCATCATCCAATCATAATCTCTAATCATCATCATGTGATCTTTTGCCATCTTGTGAACTTGTGTCATTCGGAATGATATGCTCACACTTTTCTTGATCTTGAAAGCTTGAATATTCAGAGTTGCGGAAGCTTTAATAACAGATACTTGAGCTTTCATGATATCTTCGAATGAGTCGTTTGAGAATGAGCACGCGGTTATGAACTTGATTTTGTTGGAACACGGTATCTCCATCTCCATCTTTAAATGTTCCTGTAATAAAACAGTTAGCAATAAAGAGAAAATTGATTTGTAAAAACAATCTAAGTGTTAATTATGAAAATATTTTGTAACACTTCGATAGTTTTGATTGGTTGTCAAATGTTCAATAACCGTCAATTCTTATGCTGGAACAAGTTTGATTCACGTAGAATCGCACCATCGTTTCTTTCCAGTTGACACAAGTTTGATTCTTGTAGAATCGCACAAGTCACCTACCTAGAGCTTGTTTGATGTAGGCTCTAGCAGGATTTCCATCTTCATAGTGAATACCTTCGTATCACTCGGATGTTCTGGCAATATCACAAGGATAATGCGTAGGACTCTTAAGATAACCTTGTTTCCACAGTGTGTGAAAGACAAGATAAATGGAAATGTGTCCTAATGAGATTAATTGATGATCTCTTGGCTCTAGACTCGAAAGTGCGCTTTGATATTAGTGATCAGAGGCTGGAGCTGACTGCCACCTTTTCAATACCGACTTACTCGGAGTGAGTGAGACAGTAGATTGCATGTTTAGTCTCCGTGACAAATGAGACAAGTTTCTTTCAAGAGAAACTCGAATGGCTGGGAAGGGTTGTGCATTGCATCACTGGGTCCATGATGTCGTCTTCAATGTCAGCAATCAACTTGTGATTCTGACAGCATATGTATTGACCCGGTTTCTGCCTAAGTGTATGGAGGGCTTCTTTCTTTACACCCTTTATCCGTACAATTCTTTTTCATTCTTCAACCCCTTCAGTGCTTACCGAGATTTCATGACTAGAACCTTGTTGGGTTTATTCAAGTACTAGCTCCATCTCAGTCGGCACTATTCCCTTTTCCTCACATTTACTCCTTTTTATCATACCTAAGGACTTCTACACTAACTAGTGGATAGTCCCTGGGTAGATCCCTCCGGTTCTGGCAGGATCATGGGAACGAGTACCTAACCTTACCATCCTTATAACTTCGATAACAGTAAATACATGGTCAGTCTTTTGGTACAGTTCACCTTGCCATAAAATCACTGTTGAAAAACTCAATCAGGTACTTGTGATATGTTGAGCACATAATTTTGAAAGATTATGAATTGTCATTGAAGAATTCTTGAAAAATTATGCTCAACCACCTAATCATCTTATAACAATCAATCTATTTAATAGTCATTATTATTCCTTAGATGTTATTAAGACCTTTTATAATGTGTTGAATACATAAGAATTGTCATGTTATGATGTATCCAACAATCATTAAAACATTGTTTTTCAGAAAAACTCCCCCTCAAACATTGACTCATTTAAAAAAAATGACACCAAATGTAGAATAATTGTCTTGAAAAACAATATGAGGACTGGAGTGTTGAACACACAATTTTGAAAGATTTTGAATTGTCATTGAGAAATTCTTGAAAAATTGTGTTCAACTTTTTTGAAAAACCAAATGTTAGAAGACTTCTCTTCTAACGCTAAGGATAAGCGCACTTATGCGTACACTCTCCTTTGTCGTTCGGGACCGAGTTGCAATCTGAGAGTGATTACAAGTCATAAAGAAAAATTAGAAATGACATGTTTTGAAAACATTTGAAACTCCTGTTCGAACTTCATTTACACGCCCGTGTCGATGTTAATCAACATTTCTAGGTACGTAAATGTTATCGATTCCAAGAGACATGTCGAGAAGAATATTTTTTGAAACATTTTCTGATTTTTTGATTTTGTATTTTCTTTTTGAAATTTTATATTTTTGTATTTTTCTTTTTTCAAAAATATGTACATGTTGATGTTTGATGAAGTATCAAGCAGATTCATTTGTCAGAACCTCCAGTTCTGCTGGAGTCAAACATCTCATACCAATTCGCCTGACAAGATACTGAAACCTATCTTCGGATAGGGCTTTAGTAAACATATCAGCCAATTGGTATTCAGTTCTGACAAAGTACAATTCAATTATACCGTTTTCAACCTGTTCCTTGATGAAATGATACCGAGTATGGATGTGCTTGGTACGGGAGTGCTGCACGGGGTTGCATGAGATTGCTATGGCTGACTGAGAGTCGCAATACAACGGTATTTTGTTGTAGTTGAAGCCATAATCTTGAAGCTGTGTCCTCATCCACATTACTTGAGCACAACTTGCAGATAACGCCACGTATTCAGCCTCTGCGGATGACATTGCAGTACAGTCTTGCTTCTTTGACATCCAGCTGACTAACTTATCACCTAGGAACTGTATTCCTCCAGAAGTGCTTTTGCGAGTATCAACGCAACCGGCATGATCGGCATCTGAAAAAGCTGTTAGTTCAAAGCCAGAACCCTTCGGATACCAGAGTCCCATGTTAATGGTACCTCTTAAGTATCGAAAGATCCTTTTAACCTCTTTGAGGTGTTTTTCAGTCGGTCTTGCTTGATATCTTGCACAATAACATACAGCTTGCACTATGTCTGGTCTACTAGATGTCAGATACATGAGTGACCCGATTTTGCTACGGTAGTCAGTTTGGTCTACGGGTTCACCACTCAAGTCTGCATCTAATTTAGGTTTCGTAGCCATTGGTGTACCAATGCTTTGTCCTTTTTCCATACCATGTTTTTTAAGAATCTCTAAAGTATATTTGGCCTGATTGATAAAAATACCGCGTGGGGATTGGTGGATCTGAAGTCCTAAAAAGAATTTCATTTCCCCCATTAAGGACATCTCAAATCTACCGTGCATTAATTTTTCAAAACGTTTTGAAAATTTAGGGTTTGTGGAACCAAAAATAATGTCATCAACGTAAATCTGCACAAGTAGAATGTTCTCCCTGTATTTTATCGTGAATAGGGTCGGGTCAAACGATTCTGAAGAGATTCGATAAATGACAAACGGCTAGAGATTCGGACTACGATGACAAGTGATCACGAAATTGATTTGGTATCCCTTATTTGAGATTGAAGTTGGATTTCACGAAGGCGTCTACTTATTTCATCATCGAGACTTTCTTTTGAATCTGCTTTACGGGACCTAAATCCTTCATCTCAAATTCTTGAGACAACTGTCTCTTGTGTCACACCTCGCAATTTTTGATATTTTAAATGACTATTTTACCCTTTGACTTTTTGGTTCTGACTTGACTTTTGACTTTTTGACCTTTTACGGTCATATAAAAACGATTACCGCGTAGCCGGTAAGATTTTTGAAACGTTTTTAAATAATAAATCATAATTTCGATTTATTAGCGTTCATTTGACAAATTTATTTTTTCCTTTACTTTTTTAACTTGAAAACGAGATGATATAATTTTATTCCTGAATTGATTTATCAAAAACGACCCGCCAAAATAAATTATTAATTTTGGGGTATACTAGCGTTTGATGTAAAACGACATTCCGAACAACTTTTTAGTTTTACCCATATAAATATATACATACTTAGGGTTAACTCATTTTATCAAAACCTAACATATACTTCCTCCCTTCTATAAACATTTTCCGGCGCCACCATTTTTCCGGCGAGACTTCCAGCCGCCCCACCCAACTCACCACGGCAACCAAACATCACCACCTCCACTCCGATCTACCCGATCCACCACATCTCACCATCTCCGAACCATCACCACTAACAGCCGGCCACCATCATCATCGAAGCCACTCCCGCTGCTATCCCACACCACGCCACGCACCACTATCACCATCATCATCTTCAGCACAACCATACGCCAGCCGACACTCACCCACCTCACCGCTATGTCCACCCCGTCATCAAAAACCACCACACCGACGCACCACCACGTCACGAGCATCACAAGGGTGCGTTGGGTTTGATCTCAACTCAAAAGGGGTGTGTTGATTTTTCATATGGCAACCCAAGGTGCGTTTGGTTTTGTCCACAGCCAACAAGGGTGTGCATGGTGTTGTTCTCAGTCTGTTAAGGGTGCGTGTGGTTTTGTTAGTCACCAAGGGTGCGTTGGCCTTTGTTCTCAGCCACCACATGGTGTGTTTGGCTTTATTCTCGACCACCCAGGGTGCGTTTGGTTGTGATAAACACCAAGATTTAGGTGCGTTTGGATTTAGGACAGATTTAGGATCGTTTGGTTGGGTTTGTTTTGTGGCACCAAGGGGTGCGGGTGGTTTGTAACAACAAGAAAGGGGCTGCGTTTGATTTGGGCCACCATGGGGGTCTGTTCGGTTTCATATCCCCGCAAACGGTGCGTTCGGTTTATAAAATAAGCCCACAAGGGTGTTTGTTTCGCGGTCAACAGCCCAACGGGGCGATGGTTTGATTTTTGGCACAACAAGGGTGCGTTCGGTACCGGGTCAGCCACCCGGTTAGGGTGCGTTTGGTGGTGGCAGCCCAACAGGGGTGCGTTTGGCTTTCATACCCGCAGCAAGGGCCGCGTTTGGCTTGTATTTCCATCAAAGAAGGTTCGTTTGGCTGTGAAAAATCACAGCTAGGGTGCGTGTGGTTTGTGTTATAAAAACAGCCGAAAAGGGGTGCGTTTTGGTTCCGGGTCAGCCGCACCACAACAGCCAACAAAGGGTGCGTTCGGGTTGGGTTGTGACCACACATGGCTGCGTTTGGTTGTAGTAATTATCCGAGGGTGTGTTTGTTTTTGCATTTAACAGAGTTTAGGGGGCGTTTGGTTTGTTGTTTAACAGCCTTTAGGGGCGTTTGGATTTGTGATAAACTGCCCCTAAAAGGGTGTTTGGTTCAACCCATTATGGTGTGTTTGGTTTTATATATTTTTGTTTCTTATATTTGTCTAGTTTAAATATATATGTGAACACGTGCGTATTTTGCAACATGGTTTGATTAAAAGTGGAAAACGTTGAAGATTGTAAAAATGGAAAACGTTGTATAAACGGCAAGGTCATGCCGAAATTTCTAAAAATCCTTATATTTAGTAAATTTTCATTAAAGTTTATATTATTTTAGAAACCCGATAAAATGACAAAGTTATATAGTTTTTAAGATTTTTAAATTATGATTTTACAATAAATCGGTAAATAAACGAAAACTATACTTTTATAAACAAGATAACTAGTTTAGTTAAAACGCGTAACGAAATACTAAATTATAAAATATTATTTTATAATTCCCAACTATAACTTTTGTAAAGTCTTTAAAACGTCATTTATCTAACTCGTAACTTTAAAACGTGTGTTTACTTTTATGCAAGAACGTTTTATTTATTTAGTAAAGTGAATTTCGAAAACGTGTCGAATTATATTGTTACGATTATTTTTCGTACGTTTATTAAATAATACGTGTAAAGTAATATATGTTGCGACTTATTCTTTTGTTTGTTTGTCTTTATTATATGATTCGCCACATGAATTATATATTTAGTTTCATTTTCATATGTAGTATATGCGAATTATAATTACCTACTTTGTGGATTCTTTTCGGAGTAATTTATTTAACCACCCACCAAACTCATTCAACTTGAAACCTCAATCCTTTATCAACGTGTTGCGTTGACGTAACCAATTATCGGGGAACCCAAATTCATTATCCTAATAGTAGGATATAGCCGTTAAATTAAGCTGCATCTTCTTGGTCGAGCTGTTCCTTCTCCATCTATGCTGTGATTTATTATATTGCATATCTGCTAGTTTTCTCTCAACATCAAGGTGAGTTCATAGCCCCACCTTTTCCTCTTTTAATGGTTTTCTTAAACGAGTTTGGGTAGAAGACATGCTGTTTTAACCGAATAAAACTATCGATACTATACAAAGCCGTTAACAATGAATGTTTTTACTAAGCTTTTGCTTAACTACCATACTATGATTTCTAATACAAGTTTGATACATGCTTGTTTACCACATAACTTATCGGTTAACCACTACATAACGTTACAAGAATTTTTTTTACTAAGCTCTTCTATGGCCTACCACATGATTTCATAATACTATTTTGATACATGCATGTTTGATAAACTGTGACACAAAACTTTCATGGTATCTGGACCCAAATATGAGGTCAATTGCAAATGAGTAGTTATTGCCAAAGACCCCACATCATGGAACTGTTAATTACATATTATGGGGTGAGCGATAGTACAAATAAAATAGATCTATTAGGTTTGACGAGCCATGTCCGGGGGTATGAATCGAATCCATTCGAGCACCCGTCAACGACAATTTGTATTTAGCATTTAGGTATAAGGCAGATAGTACCTACTTCAGGGCAAACAAGAATGGCATATTATATGTGTAAGACGTCAAGGGTTTCGGTGTCATGAGTCTATCAATCAATGAATAGATACCATTCGTATTCTATGCAATGTTTCTGTTGAATATACTTAGAAATACTGTCGCTGGCTATCTAAACCTTGTGGTCCACTATTAACATTACTGATTTAGATAACAATTCTTCTAAATGTTGTAACTCAACTTTTCTTAAAAAAAAAATTTCTTGAACTATTTCAATACTGCTTTTACTTAAAACCTATGAATTCACCACATTATGTTGACGTTTTGCTGTATATCTTCTCAGGTTATTATATTGCTACTGAGCATGAGCATTCGAAACGCTGATATTAACACTCAAGACGCAGTTATTCTTCACAATTCTATAGCTATTTTTCCTTAATAGACAAAATGAGTCACGATTAGAAACCTGGTAATCTGTATAAATCATAAATTATTGGTAACCAAATTTACTCTGATATATTTAAAATTGAATGTGACATTTTATCAAACGGTCTCTTTTGAGGGTCGTTACTGTAAACTTCACTTTAGAATAATGAAGTTGCACCCTAAGTGTATTCTTCTCCGGCCCAAACTCCGACGACCCAAAACTTTATAACCACGGATCCTCATCGCCCGATCCACTCGATCCCCACACTCACGCTTCGCCACGCGCCGCCCCCTCTTCCGTTCGGTTGCTGTCCGACGACAGCCCCACACCACCGACGCCACCACCATCATCATCATCTAAACCACCACGCACCACGCGCCACTACCACACCGACACCACCAACAACATCATCACCCCGCTGCCACTACCATCGCCACCTCCACACCGTAACCACCTCTACCAGCCACCACAGCCGACACCCCTCATATCCAAGTTTGAATGGTTTTCTTTTTGGTAAAAACTAGTAATAATTTTGGTGTGGTTTTGTTTGTTTCGGGTTACTGTTCACCCATCGGGTCGGTTGGTTTTGTTATAAACAACCCACAAGGGTGCGTCCGGGTTGGGTTCTCAGCCGCAAGGGCGCGTTTGGCTTGGTTCTCAGCCAACATGGGTGCGTTTGGCTGTGTAAAACAGCCCACCAAGGTGTTGTTTTCGTGACACCCACCACCACCGAGGGATGGTCCATTATGGCTGCTGAGAACTAAGGGTGGTTCGTTCGGTTTACTGTTCACCTAATGCGGCACGCAAAAGGGTTTGCGTTTGGTTTTATATCGCACCAAAGGGTGCGTTTGTGGCTTGTGTAAAAACAGACAAAGTGGGGTTTGGCTTACAAAAACCCATAAGGGGTGTCGGTTGTGAATTGTTAGTTTTTCGGGGTGTTTTGTTTGTGTGGTTAAACAGCCAAGGGCTGTTTGGTTTTGGTCAGCCCCATAAGGGTGTTTGTTTCTAATGGTTACAACAATAAGGGAGCGTTTGGTTAAGATAAAACACCGCGAATCGGTGTAGTTTTGTTAGTGTTTAAACTGCCCAAAAGGCCCGTTTGATCTTCGTATTGTAGCAGGAAGGTGTGTTTGGTTGTGTTAATTTTATTCTTTTTATTTTAATTTAACTTTTCATTATTTATTTGAATGAGTTTGTCTTATTATATATACTATTTATATATATATAATCATATATAGTTTATATATTCTATTATAATATATATCTAAATATATATATCATGCAACACGGATAAATTGCGACGTGGATTGATTGAGTGTGAAAAACATTGATTGTGGTAAAAATGGGAAACGTTTTATAAACAATAGGTCATGGCGAATTTTCTACAAAACTTTATACTTAGTATTTTTCGCTAACGAATAAATATTATTTTATTGAAACCTCGATAACATGACAAATTTTTTTGTTATAAGTTTTAAGATTTTTTTTAATTGGAAAAATACAATGAACGGAAAATTAAACGAAAACTATCTTTTAATAAACAAGATAACTAGTTTTAGTTAAAACGTATCACGAAATACTAAATTAATAAAATATATTTTATAATTCCCCACTATACCTTTTGTAAAAGTCCTTCTTAAAACGCATTCTATCTAACTCGTAACTTTAAGATGTTGTTTACTTTATATGCAAGAACGTTTTATTTATTTAGTAAAGTGAATTCCGATAACGTGTCGAATTATATTGTTACCATTATTTTCTTACGTTTCTTAACTAACATGTGTAAAGTATTTATATGTTAAGCGACTTATTCTTTTGTTTGTTTGGCTTTATTATATGATTCGCCCCAAACATGAATTATATATTGTTTCTTTTCATAAGGTAATATATGCGGAATATATTACATACTTTTTGTATTCTTTTCGGTGTATTTTTATTAACCACCCACCAAACTCATCCAACTTGAAACCTCAATCCTTTATCAACGTGTTGCGTTGACGTAACCAAGTATCGGGGAACCCAAATTCATTATCCTAAGTAAGTATGGATATAGCCTTAAATTAAGCTCATCTTCTGGTCGCGGCGTGTTTCCGTTCTCCATCTAAGTTGTGAGTTATTATTTTGGCATTTCTGCTAGTTTTCTCTGCAACATCACGGGTGAGGTCATTGCCCCACCTTTTCTCATTAATGGTTTTCTTAAACTATTTTTGGGGTGAGAATACATGCTTGTTTTACCGAATAACTTATCGGTTACTACTACTTAAGCGTTACATGAATGTTTTTACTAAAGCTTTTGCTTATCTACCACATGATTTCTAATACATGTTTGATACATGCTTGTTAACACAATAACATATCGGTTACAAAAACATAAGCGGTACATGAATGTTTTTTACTAAAGCTTTTACTTGCCTACCACATGATTTCTAATACATGTTTGGATACACCTTGTTTTATAAACTGGACACAATAAACTTTATGGTATGCTGGACCCAAATATGAGGTCAATTGCATGAGTAGTTATTGCCAAAGACCCCACATCATGAACTGTTAATTACCTAGACTGTGGGTGAGCGCTAAGTTTTTTATACAAAATAAATAGAATCTTTTAGGGTTTGACAGCCTGTCCGGGGTACAAATAAATAATCTATTGGGTTTGACAGTACCTGTCCTGAATCGAATCCTTTCGAGCACCCAGTCAACGGACAATTTGTATTTAGAAGTTAGGTATAAGGCAATAATACCTAGTTATGGGGCAACATGAATTACATACAAGATATGTGTTAACGTCAAGGCTTCGGTGTCATGAGCTCAATGCAATCAAGATTTATACATTGTATTCGTTGCAATGTATTCTGTTGAATTATACTTTGAAATACTGTCGCTGGCTGATCTTAAACCTTGTGGTCCACTATTGAACATTACTTGATTTATTGAAACATTACTTGGATTTCGATAACAATTCTTCTAAATGTTGTAACGCTACTTTTCTTACAGAAATATTTCTTGAACTATTTCAATACTGCTTTTACTTAAACCTATGAATTCACCAACATTATTGTTGACGTTTTTGCATGTATTTTCTCAGGTTATTATATTGCTAGCTGAGCATTGGGAGCATTCGAGTCGCGTGGATATCAAAACTTAAAGGACTCGGTTTTCTTCACATTCGATATTCATTTTTCTTTAATATTCAAATGAGTCATGTTTGAACTCTTGCAATTCTTATTAAAATTATTGGGACCTGAATTTACTCTGATCTATTTAAATCGAATGTGACATTTTATCAAACGTCTCTTTTGAGGTCGTTTACTGTAACTTGTACTTTATACTATGAAGTGGCACCCCAAAGTGGTATTCCGCTGCGTTGTGATTTTATGGGGGTGTCACATATGTCAAATACTGAAGTAATTTTAATATTCATAAAGAAGACTTAGAAATCGTTCTAACGAGTCTATGTAGGATTATCACACGTGGTGGCAATCGCACCATGTTTATTGATTGTACTTTTAAGTACTGTACATACTTCATTTACTAAGTTTGAAGATTCACAATTTAACTTTTGTTATTTATTTCATACTTCTCATTTTATGATCTAGGCTTCTACTCATACTTGGTTTTTTCTGTCCTGGTTCACCCTTTGGAATCACGACAACATTTTGCAGTGTTTGCTTCTTTGGCCCTTATAAATCCATTAATATATATGTAAAGGTCTTCAAGTGACACAGGGTGGTTGAGCAATTAATTCTTTAAATTCTCTACCTGGGCGAAGTCCGCTAATAAAAGCTCCAGTCATCATGCCGTCTGATCGGTCTAACATATGTAGTGTCTCTTTCCCAAACCTAGCCAAGTAGTCTTTCAGAGATTCTTCCTCTCTTTGTTGAATTCCTAGTATTTTTGGTTGCATTTTCGGGAATCGTCTTTGCTGCAAAAAGTTAGCTCTAAACTTGTCTCGTAATTGGTAAAAATTGTCTATGCTTGCGTGTGATAGATTATCGTACCAAAACCTTGCAGCCCCACATAAACTAATACTAAAGATTTGACACCACGCTAGCTCTGGAAGCCTGTGGACATCCATAGTTCCCATGAACATTATGAGATGATCATCAGGATCAGACAAACCATCATAAGATTTTAGATTACATGACACTTTAAGCCCATTTGGCATCTCGTAATCTTTGATTTGTTTCGTAAATGAGGACGCGACTAGCTCGCGGACATTTCTTTATGATTCATTAAAGATAAAAGGATCGTTGTAGAAATTGACATAATTTGTGGATTTTTTTTTTCCGTACCTTGGATTGGTTGAGTTTTTGAGTACATGTTACTTTTTTCATTTTGTCCTCTTATGGAAACAATGCCACTGTTCTTTTTGAGTAGCCTATCACTTTGCATGATTCCTTCTACGTCTCTTTTGTTACTCTGTGTATATGTGTTTTCAAAATCAAAATACCATGACTCGATGATGGGACTATCGTTGCTAGAATCACTGATTGGATGTTTCGGAGGAACCCCTATCTTTTTTGAGGAAAAAGCTAGATACATAGCATTGATTTGATCAAAATTTTGGACAACAAACTACATCATATGATTGCCAAGATCGCATACTAGTTCACTTCTAATGGCTTGGTTTTGTGGGGCGATGGTAAAGGACCCAGTTTCCACATTATGCTCATTGGGTTTGGAACCACGTACTTCCCCTAAATTGATAACATGTGGTACGAACTCATCTTCCCCTACCACTTAGACACTAATGTTTTATGGATTTTGGTTTGGGTCCCACTGATGGCGCCAATTGATGATACGTAAAAACACAGGTATGGGTTACGGGCTCAGGTCATATGACTTTTGCCACGTAAGCGTGCACAATGTGTCAACCATCATTTTAGAGAGAATGCTATCTGGCTGAAAAGTTATGTGATCCCAAGAAACATTATGTCGAGGGGTAAAAAGGGTTATTAATAGTTTATCGGGTGGCGATTCCCCTTAGGTAACTCACATTATATATGCGGTTTTACGCCACTATTTCAAAGTGGAACCGAGTAAATATTTAGAGGCGGAATAGGAAGATCAATGGGTTTTTAGTGTATTCTATCATTAGAAAGATAGTAGTAGATATAGCTAAAGCTATTAGAGAGACATAGAAAGAAATGTTGAATTAGGGTGTGTCTATATGATCTTCGATGATGGCCTTTTATAGTTTGCAAAGCATGTGATAAGATTGCAAGTTGGTTACTCAAGTTGGTTATCAAAGATACCATCTAAGATATTGTTCCTACCACTTGCTTTGTTCCAATCTTTTAGGATCTTTTGTTATCCACAAGACAAGTAGAAGTTCATTGTACATTTGATTACTTTTTGGTTTTTCAATGTGTACATGTACTGTAATATTTAATCGTTGAATTTATTGTATGGCTGAAGCTTAGCATAGTTTTCCTATAAGGCTTGTTTTGTCACAGATTAATGTTTGAACATGGGGATACATTATCATTATCAATGGTTTTGGTGATGAAGCTTTAACTTATTTTAGTCAAATGGAGAACGAAGGAATCCAAATGGATGATATGATATTCTTGAGTGTTTTATCTGCGTGTAGTCATGGAGGGTTTGTAACAAAAGGTCTTGAAATCTTTAGGAGAATAAGAAAACTGAAAGTTGAATACTATGGATGCTTGTTTGATCTTCTTGTTCGAGCAGGTAAACTGGTACAAGATTTAAACTTTATAAGGTCAATGCCAATGGAACCGAATTCAGATTTATGAACTTCGGTTCTTTTGGGATGTCAAGTACAAAAAAAGTGGGTTTAGGTGAATGCGTGTTGAATAGGCTTAAGGAACTCAATGCTGATGATTGTGGGGTTTATGCTCTTATGTCAGATCTTTATGCTAATAATGAAATGTGGGAAGGTGTAATAAAGATGATGAAGCTCGTGTTGGAGAAAGGAATGGTGAAAGAGAGTGGTTAGGGTGTGATCGAGGTCGTTGGTGGTGGTGTCGAGGAGTTCTACTACAACACTATTTGACCACCGTAATCCGGCAATTGTCCACGCTCCGGTACAAATCAAAACCATCGCACAAAAAAACTGCCGATCACCGCCGCCCTCCATGTCTAAAAACGCCTGACAAGAAATAGCTAAAAACCAACCCAACGTCACCAGAATACATTCACCATGGATGCCAAGGGAGATGATCCCACAAAAAAGGGGTGTGATGTATTTTTCATAAGGCAAACCCAGGTGCGTATAGGTTATTGTCCAGCAGCCAACACGGTGTGCAATGAGAGTATCTGCGATCTGTTAAGGGTGCGTGTGGTTTTTTTAGTCCAACAGGTGCGGTGGCACTTTGTTCTCCAGCCACCATCCAATATGAGATGGTTTTTTTTGGCTATAATTCCTTGACCACACCAGGGGTGCGTATAGGTTGAGATAAACACCAAGATATTAGTGCGTTTGGATTTAGGACAGATTTTAATATCGAATGGTTGGGTTATGTTATGGTGGCAAGCCAGGGGTGCGGTGGTTTGTAACAACAATGAAAGGGGTTGCGTACTGATTTGGGGCGCACCATGGTGGTCTGTTCTGTTTCAAATCTCCCAGCAAACGGTGTACGTTCGGTTTATAAAATAAGCACACAAAGTGTAAGTGTTTAGTTTTAGCGGTCAACAGCCTTAATACGGTTATCGATGGTTTTTGATTTTTGGACAATAACAAGGCGTTAGCGTTCGTTACAGAGGATCCAGCCACCCGTTTAAGGGTGCGTTTGGATTGGTGGCAAGCCAACAAGGGCGAGCAGTTTGGCTTCATAACACCAGCAAACAATGGGCCCAGGATAAAAGCATTTGCTTGTATTTATCTAAATAATATAATTATTTCCACAAGAAGCGATCGTATAGGCTGTGAAAACTCACAGCTAGGGTGCGTTTGTTTGTGTTATAAAAAACTAGCCGAAAAGGGGAGCGTTTTGGGTTCCGGTCAGCCGCACACAACAGCCAACAAAGGGTGCGTTCGGGTTGGGTTGTGACCACACATGGCTGCGTTTGGTTGTAGTAATTATCCGAGGGTGTGTTTGTTTTTGCATTTAACAGAGTTAGGGAGGAAAGGCGTTGGTTTGTAGTTTAACCACCTTGAGGGGCGTATTGGATTTGTGAAACACTACTCTTCCTAAAAGGGTGTTTGGTTCAACCCATTATGGTGTGTTTGGTTTTATATATTTTTGTTTCTTATATTTGTCTAGTTTAAATATATATGTGAACACGAGCGTATTTTGCAACATGGTATTGATTGAAAGTGGAAACGTATAAGGATAGTAAATAATGGGAAAACGTTTGTATAAACGACAAGGACCTAGCCGAAATTTCACTAAAATAATCCCTTATACTATAGTAATTTTCATTTAAAGTTTATATTTATAATTAGAAACCCTATAATATGACAAAGTTATATAGTTTTTAATTTGAAAAGATATTTTAAATGGATGATTTAACAATAAATCGGTAATAGAGTTCAACGAAAACTATACTTTTATAAACAAGATAACTTAGTTTAGTTAAAACGCAGTACGAAATACTAAACTTATAAAAGTATTAATTACATAATTCCCAACTATAACTTATGTAAGTCTTTTAAAAACAGTATTTATCTAACTCTGTTACCTTAAAACGTGTGTTTACTTTATAGCTCAAGAACTTGATTTATTAGTAAAGAGAATTATCAAAAACAGTGAGTGAATTATATTGTTACGATTATTTTCAATACGATTCTCTTAAATAATACCTGTTGTAAAGTATTATATGTTGCCGACTTATATCTTTTAGTTTGTTTGACTTTATTATATAATATCACCCACAACTGAAATTAATATAATGTTCTTTTTCATATGTAATAAATACAGGAATATATTACATACTTTGAGTATTCTTTTCGTTGTAATTTATTTTAACTCACCCACCAAACTCATCTAACTTGAAGCCTCAATCCTTTATCAACGATATGCGTTGACGTAACCAAGATTCGGGGAAACCCAAATACATTATCCATAATAATAAGGATATATGCCGTTAGATTAAAGCAGCATCTCTTGGTCGTAGCCTAATTCCATACTCCGTTGTGCTGTGTATTATATTTGCATTTCCTGCTAGTTATCGCAACATCAAAAAGGGTGAGTTCAATAACCCTCAACACTTTTTCATTTTTATGTTTTTCTTAACAATATGTGGGGTAAGGAATACTTGCTTATTTACCGCATAACTTATCGGTTACTTACTAACATAATCGTTACATAATGTTTTTACTAAAGCATTTTTGCTTAATCTAGCCACGTATATTTTCCTAATAACATGTTTGATACATACTTAATGTTTTTTATCTTGTTATTTCACGAAATAACTAATATCGGTTTTACAAAAAAACTACCTAAGCGATACATGAATGTTTTTACATAAAGCTTTGCTTGCCTACCACATGATTTCTAACATACATTGTGATACATGCTTTGTTTATAAACTGGACACAGGAAACATTATGGAGCTGGACCCAAATATAGGTCAATTTACATGAGTAGTAATGCCAAAGACCCACATATCATGAACTGTTAATTACACAACTAATGGGTGATGACGCTAGCACAAATAAATAGATCATTGTGGTTTTTGCAGCCGAGGCTGTCCGGAGTATGAACTGAATCCTTTCGAGCACACACCATCAACGACAATTTGTATTTAGAAGTTAGGTATATAGAGCAATAATACCTAGTTATGGGGCATACATGAATTACTACAAGTCCCTAATGAGTGATAAACTCACGGCATCGTGTACATGAGCTCCAGAGACAAACAAGATTAGAAACAATTTGAATACGTTGCATGTATTCTGTTAGAATTATACTTGAAAATTTGTCGCTTGGGCATGATTCTACCTTAATGGTCGACTAATGAACATTTACTTGATTATTAGAAACATTACTTGGAATTCCGATAACAATTCTTTCTAAATTGTTGTAAACCTACTTTCCTACAGAAATATTTCTTGAACTATATCATACTGCATTTACTGTAAACCTATGAGATTCACCCAACGTTAGTGTTGACGTAATTTGCATGTATTTCTTCAAAGGTTAATTATATTGGCTAGCTGAGCATTTGGAGCATTTCGAGTAACGTGGATATCAACACTTAAAGGAACTCAGGTGTTTTCTTCTGCAATTCGAAATTCATTTTTCTTTAATATTTAAATGAGTCATGTTTAACACTTGCATTTTCTTATTAAAATTAATTGACCTTGAATTACTGTATTGATCTATTTTTAATCGATGATGTGATATTTTATCAACGCCTTCTATTGGAGGTCGTTTAATTGTAAACTTGTACTTTATACTATGAACTAAAGGCACCCTAAATGTATTAGACCGCTTGAAGTTGCGTTGTGAATTATGGGGGCTGTCACAGATATGAGTTCCAAATACTGAAGTAATTTTTAATATTCATAAAGAAAGACTTAGAAAATCGTTTCTAGACTATCTATTTAAGGATGATCCACAAGAGAAAGACAAACGTGTTGGCCAATGCCGCACCATGTTTAGTGATTTGTTACTTTAAGTTACTAAGTATATCTTCATTTACAAAGATTTGAAGATTCACAATTTACTTTTGTTTATTTATTTCATAACTATCTCATTTATATCTAGGCATCTACTCATAAGACTTTGGTTTTTTCTGTATGGATTCACCCCTTTGGAATCACGAACAACACGAGCTTATTGCAAGGTGTTTTTGCATCTGGCCTTATAAATCCATTAATATATATGTATAGGTCTTCAAGTGACACAGGGTGGTTGAGCAATTAATTCTTTAAATTCTCTACCTGGGCGAAAGCCAGCTAATAAAAGCTTCCAGTCAATGCATTGCCGTTTGATCGGTCTGAGTACATATGTAATTTTTAGGGTGTCCTCTTCCCAACGCTAGGCCAGTATCCTTTCAGAGATTCTTCTCTCTATGTTGAAAAATATCCTAGTATTTTTTGGTTGCATCTTCACTGGAAATCGTTCATTTGGCTACGTGTCAAAAAAGCTTAGCCTATATCTTAAACTGTGTCTACGTAATTGATATATAAATTGATCTATTCTTGCGTGTGTATAGATTATCGTTACCAACCATTAGCAGCTCCTTCACAAAACCTACTAATAACAGAAAAGATTTGACACGCAGAAGCGCTATGCTCTTGGAAGCCTGTGGACATCCATAGTTCCCATGAACATTATGAGATGATCATACAGGTATTCATTCTTCAACCAATCATAAGATTTTAGATTAATCATGAAACACTAAGCCCATTTGGCAGTCTCGTAATCTTTGATTTTGTTTCGGAAATTAGACGCAGACTAAGCTCGCTAAGGAAATCATATTACTTTATGAATCACTAAAGATAAAACGAATTCGTTGTAGAAATTGACATAATATTGTGGATTATTTTTTCCGTAACACTTGGATTGGTGAGTTTTGAGTACTAAGTAACTTTTTTCATTATTTGTCCTCTATGAAACAATGCCACTGTACGTTTTTGAGTTAGCCAATCACTTTGGCATGATTCACTTCTAACAGTCCTTTTTTCTACTCTCTGTGTATATGTGTTTTTCAAATATACAATTACCATAGACTCGACTGATTGATGACTGTGGGGGCGAGGGGGGGGGCGGGGGTGAGCGTTGTGATGGGCTAGAATCACTGATTATATGGATGTTTTCGGAGGAAACCCTATACTTTTTTTGAGGAAAAAGCTAGCTACATAGCATTGATTTGATCAAAATTTAGGAACAAGCAAACTACATCATATGATAGCCCAAAGATCGCAATACTGAAGTTGCATCATCTAATGGTCTTTGAGTTTTGTGGGGCGATGGAGTAAAGTGACCAGTATCTCCTCACATTATACTCATTGGTTTTTGACGCCGGAACCACGATAATTAGGCCAAGCATGAGTTTAGGAACCAGCAATACATCCCCTAAAAGACTAACAATGTCTGAACGAAACATCACTCGCCCACCACTTAGACACTAATGTTTTTATGGAAATTTTGGTTTTGAGGGTCCCCCCCCACCCAAAACTAGATGGCGCCACTTGTATGATACGAAAAAACACAGGGTAATGGGATTACCGGGCTCAGGTCATATACTTTTGTGCTCACGTACGCGTGCACAAGTTGATCAACCACAACATTAGAGAGCAATAGCTATCCTGGCTAAAAAACAGTAAGAATTGCTATCTGGCCTGAAAAGTATTGTGATCCCAAATAAGACATTACTGACAGAGGGGTAAAAAAGGGTTAATTAATATTTTTATCGTGTGGGCGGATTACCCTTAGTGTAACACTCATATATATAATAGCGGTTTAGTGACCATAGATTCCAAGTGGAACCGAGTAAATATTTAGTAGGACAGAATAGGAAGATCAATGGTTTTTAGTGTATTCTCACATCTAGAAAAGATAGTGTAGTAATATGAGCTAAAGCTTATTAGAGAGACACTATGAAAGAAATGTTACGAATAGTTTGTCGTACTATATGATCTTACGATGATAGGCCTTGTTATAGTATTTGCAAAGCATAGGAAAATGTTGAGACGAAAAGATAAGATAGCAAGTAGGTTACACAAGTTGGTTATCAAAAGATACCATCTAAGATATTGATTTCCCAGGATAACACCATAGCCATAAAAAGGGGTTACTTGCTTTGTTCCATCTTTTAAGAAAGCCAAGTGAGGATATCATTTTGTTTATATCCACAGACAATAGAAGTGTCGATTTGTACATTAGAATTACTTTTTGTTTTTATCAATAAGTTAACATCGAAAACCCGACATAACATGATAATATGATCCACCCCGCAGGTGGAAGGCTGTAATATTTAATCGTTGAATTTATTGTATGGCTGAAGCTTAGCATAGTTTTCCTATAAGGCTTGTTTTGTCCACAGACTTAAATGTATTGAACAAATGAGGATACATTATCATAAGTTATCAATTGGTTTTAGGTGATGACGCCTTAACTAAATTTAGCAAATGGAGAACGAAGGAATCCAAATGGATGATATGATATTCTTGAGTGTTTTATCTGCGTGTAGTCATGGAGGGTTTGTAACAAAAGGTCTTGAAATCTTTAGGAGAATAAGAAAACTAAAAGTTGAATACTATGGATGCTTGTTTGATCAATCTATGTTTCGAGTCAGATATAACTTTTACAAAGAAACATAGATTTAAATAAACTTTATAAGGTCAATGCCAATGGAACCGAATTCAGATTCATGAACTTCGGTTCTTTTGGGATGTCAAGTACAAAAAAAGTGGGTTTAGGTGAATGCGTGTTGAATAGGCTTAAGGAACTCAATGCTGATGGTTGTGGGGTTTATGCTCTTATGTCAGATCTTTATGCTAATAATGAAATGTGGGAAGGTGTAATGAAGATGATGAAGCTCGTGTTGGAGAAAGGAATGGTGAAAGAGAAGTTGGATTATAGGGGGGTGTTATACAGAGGTTCGGTTGTGGTAGGGTATGCCGTAGGAGTTTTATTTTATGGTAAAAAGGCCTCCGAGTTCGAGATAGATACAAAGGACATCGAAAAGGTTCTTTGGTGGAGCTTATCAATAAACTGAGTTGGATTTCAATAAGAATAACATTGTAAGAGAAATATAACAACCACAATTTTTATCTATGATACATATATTCTATCATATTTTATAGAGTTAGAATGCAATTGTTCATCAATAGATAATATCATACTTATTAAATTAAAGTATAACCATTTATACAGGGGATATTTTGCTTTAGTTATTATTAAGACACTGATTATGGCAACGTAACTTGCATACACTAAGTAAAACGAAGCTCACTTCTATATAGTCCTACCATAATGAAGCAATTTCAATCAGACAGTTTTATACCATCTAAAATGTTATAATTTGTCAGAAAGTAATGTTTTAAACTCAATTTGTAATCATACGTTATCATATTGTAACATACTTTTTCCAAAAACGATTTGATCCAAAACAGGATTCAAAACGTTATACGTTTTATATCAACACCCCTAAAATTAATAGAAATGGAGAGATCTGTATTCTACAATATGAAAGTGAATGTTCAAGCTTGCAAAGGCTGTGTACAAGCTGTACAATGCAATAGACTATTATTGAATATTAATATCCCTCCAAAACCAATGTACAACATCCCTAAAGCTATAAAGTACAAGTTAAACATGACAGTGGAGGGGGGATTCAAACTAGGGGCATTTTCCCTCAAAATCACAGTTTATTTCATTACCACCCTAATAGTATTATTAGACTTTAACACAAGTTACAACACTTAAAGCACAACTTTTAAACCAAGAAACTAAACCCTAATTCTAACCTAAACCTAGACGAAAACCCTAAACACCTAAAACTAGTTCTAACCTAAAAACCAAGCACCTCAAGCACCTCAAGTAGCTCCATGACCTCACTCACACACCAAATGTCACCATCCTTGATACACCCAAGCAAACAACGCCCATTCTTCTACTAACGCCTTTGGTAACCATGACCATAACCACACCCTACCACCGTTGTCAGAATATAATTGCCATGATCACTCATCTCTACCCTTACACTAGGTCCAACCTACTCTAGTAAAACTTGGTCCCATAAGTAATTGTTCGATAGCACAAAATAAAGCAATACACACATAGTACACTTAGATACGACGATGGAAATACCGATTCACCATCAAACACAAAACCACACCCTACTAAATCATAGTTCTAGCTAAAGTAAAGGAAGCCAAGGAAAGATAATGTTAAACTATATAGAACCAAGGTTAAGAAGAAAAGGAATTCACGTGAAGTTCATAACACTTAAGATTTTGTGTATTCTATAAGTTCTATGTGACTCATTATCGACACCATATAAGACTCTAGTAAGTCTTCATTTAATTCTATAAAGTCTTGTCAGCATTTTAAGACCATGTTAAGCTTTGTTATATCCAGGTAAAACTCTGGTTTAAAGCCTTGAAGCCACAAACCCCATTGCGTTTTTATAGGTTTCCTAAACCAAATGTGGACCATTTTGATCTTTCTAGTTCATAAGAGCTCTTTCAGTAATCTTTAAGCATCGTAAAACTTACCTTATTTTAGCTTATTTCTAATAATGCATAAAGACTGCAAAACTCTTTTGGATTTCAAAAAATAGTCAATATTATGATGTTGTATGGGTATTATTGTAGTGGTGATTAAGTCATTTTGTGAAGAGGCCTTTGGACTTAATTTGCAGAATGTTTTCATGCAAAGGGGGTAAATATTTTAAATAACATGAAACAAATAACTAGAGGAGGCTAGCAATGTTAAATTTCTTCCCAAAATGAACTTTTGTCTAAAAGTGTTATAACTCCAAGTAGGCTATGTTTGCATATCTATTAAAGTTATAGTGGTATAAAGTGATTTGTAAAAGTTATATTTAAAAGGATTACATTTGTATATAATATGTAAACTCAAGGTGTATATAGTGTCTATTTTACACTCTTAAGTATGTTATAAAAATGTAAAGTAATTTATTTATATTAAATATAAGAATATATTTAAATATTATAAGACATCCTGAGTTTAGTTACAACCTCGACATATTTGTCATTATTATTCATTTTATAGTTATAAATATAACTTAATATTATCATCGCACATAGCTTTGAAGAAATCTTAAATGATAAAACCTTAACCATTAATAACAATATACTTATCACGTTACAAAGGGAGGTTTCATGTGAGAGGTTTCATTGGTAGACTTTTGACGAGTTGCTGCGACTTACGATTTACAAGTGTCCTAGGCTCCTCAAACGTTTACTACAG
The DNA here is from genome assembly GCA_026074375.1 of Tanacetum coccineum. Lineage (NCBI taxonomy): Eukaryota > Viridiplantae > Streptophyta > Magnoliopsida > Asterales > Asteraceae > Tanacetum > Tanacetum coccineum. The sequence continues at coordinate 34,730 of BQNB010055979.1, forward strand.
AGATTGCCTCTGGATTTTGCATAGCCCGAAAATAGATAGACAGAATTTTTCATAAGTTACTCAAACAAGCCAGGAACCAAAAACCGTTAAACTATTATAGAAATAAATTTTGTATATCAATAATCAAAACCTACAGACTTGACCATATTATCACCTCAGGTTGATGTGACGAGGCTGTTTACTCTCATGTTTGAATTAAATTTCAAATCAATCAACCTACCTGATAAGGTGAGTTCATAGATACCACCTTTCATAAGATTTCTAAATCCAGTAGGTGGAGATACATGCTATTAATACCAAGAATACATGTGTTTACCTAACTTTATGCATATCCTGAAATATTATTGCCTAAGTTTGCTTTCACTGTCAATATTTCTTAATCCATATGAACATAAGTCACTACTAGATTAATGAAAAGGGTGTCGCGAGTGTGTGGGGTGGTTGCAGTGTGTGGTGTGGTGTTGAATGTATGTCTGAGTAGAATGGCGTGGTGGCAGAATAGATCATAGGGGGAGAATAGGAAGTCAATTTGAGGAAGAGTGGGTGCAACCTGGACCTCCTTCTTGTGGAATTGGGAGTGGTAGATGAAGGGGGGGTCGGGAGGGTGGGGGTAGGGGTGCGGCGCGTTAGCATGTGGTGGGTGTATTAACTCTACATGGACGAGTCGTACTATATGTTGTGATATAAGCGCGCGGGAGGGGCTTACTGTGTGGTCCATGGTTTCCTTCCGTTAAGGACAGTGTGTACATTCAAGGGCGTGAAGGAAAATTACTTTGGATTAATGTTTGGGTTGCAGGAGCTTAGTAGAGCATACACTGTTTTCCATGATAATTGTATTTAGATGCATATTATTACCACTTATAGATGATCTGATATTCAAACATGTTCATTACAAACCACTGTGAATTTCACGCCAATCGAGTTTGGTTGAACCATTTATAGCAAGTTTACTCTTATGTAATTAGAGCAATCTAGGCATGGAGTGGCCATTAACATAAGGAACGATCTAATAGCCCGTTATCATTCACTTTATGTTGAAATGTATTTTAAGGGGACCTCGTGTGATAAAACTGTCGATGAATAATGACATGATAACTTTATCTTTCAATAAACGAATCAATACTTTTGATCGATTTTCTATATTTGGAACTATGATTCATAAGTAAACCCCCAGATTAGCTACCGCTGCTATATAAAATTGTCAAATAGGAGGCTTAGTTCTTATGGCGGGTGATTAACAGATTAGTTATCAAGAGTCGCTTTATAGAGAACAAGGTTAAAAACCTAACACTATAACCAGTAATTTATCCATCCAATAACGTCTAATGCAGGAGAATAAATAGTTTGATAGTAAAAATGACGCAATTTCTTCATTTTAAGCCCGTTTCTTACGTTTCTTATGCCTACGCTTTCGTATTAAGATGACGTATCAAAATATGACATTTTTGTATTTCATGTCCTCTGGTGAATAGTACTTTTTACGTTTCTTATGTCCACTGGGTTGTTATACAGTTATGTCTTCATCCGCCCACCCTGTTATCGTCCCATCTGATTACGATGTTGAGGATACTTTTTCCTGTACACACTCTCCTGACTATACTCTGGCTTCACCGGACTATTTCCCAGCCTCACCGAGAAACACCTCTCCTGATCCTTCAGATGATTTATCTAAGTATCTTTTGGCCTCGCTAGCCATCTTACCTTTCTACAATGATCCATATATGAAGGTCATGCAAGCATATAATGCTACTAGTAATGAATCATCTATTCCACCACCAGACTACTAGACTAGATCCTTATCAATTACAGCTTTTGTTAGAATCCAACCACTAGATGTGTGGCATAAATAATGACACTTGTCAAATGTTGACTATGTAAAATATGTAGACAAGTTGTTTATGACTTAATACAGTGGTGATACTATTATACCTCGCTATTTTATGATACCGATTTATGTTTATTGTGGTTGTCTATCCTATGTCTTGTATTACGATTACTTATGTATGGTATGATCCATAATGAGTTATCTAAATGGTCGCGGTATCATACCACAACCACTGAGAAGTGAACCAGTCCCCGAGAAACCTAATGAGTTAAATGCTTGTTAGTGTGTCGATTCCAAAATCTTCCGTTATAACCTACAATGTAATATCAAAGGATGTGTATTTCCTTGTTAAAACTTGCATCAAAATGAGAATTCATACAATGAGATGTCAAATAAAATCAATATCACTAAGTATGAAATTTTTGATTTTTATACGATGACTTGTGATATGACTATCATTATATGAACTCTTATTCGGTGTTGTCTTGTAAATGTTGTTAGAATGGCTTCCAAGAGGACACCAACATCTGTAGCACCAGCCATGTCTCAAGCTGCCATCAGAAAACTAGTTGTTGATAGTGTTTCCGCATCTCTGGAAGCACAAGCTGCTACCATGGCAAATACTGACAATACCACTAGGAACACCGAACCAAGAGAAACTCTCGTAGCAAGAAAGTGTAGCTACAAAGAGTTTATGAGCTGCCAACCTTTCAATTTCAAAGGTACGGAAGGGGCTGTTTGGTCTCATCCGCTGGTTTGAACGAATTGAATCGGTATTTTCCTATAGCAACTGTACCGAGGACTACAAAGTGAAATTTGCTACTAGTACTCTAACTGAAGAAGCTTTGTCCTGGTGGAATTCATTTGCCCAACCTATTAGAATAGAGGAAGCTTATAAGATTACCTGGTCCAAATTTAAAAAGCTCTTAATAAAGAAGTATTGTCCCCGAACTGAGGTCAAGAAAATGGAAGACGAATTTTACAATCTGACTGTAAAAGGGAATGATCTCAAGACTTACATTAGAAGATTCCAAGAATTGGCAGTTTTATGCCTAACTATGGTGCCAAATTCTAATAAACTCATGGAAGTCTTCATCGAGGGATTACCCAGAAGTATTGAAGGAAATGTTACCGCTTCAAAGCCTCAAACTTTGGAGGAAGCTATTACCATAACCCAGAGGTTAATGGATCAAGTAACAAAGCACTATTCTGTGCAAGGAACCAATGATCACAAATGAAAGTTTGATAATAGAAGAACGTTCACCAACAACAACTACCAAAACAACCGTAACAATAACAATAACAACCGCAACAATGATCACCAACAACAATAGAATAGAAGGAAAGAAACTGTCAGTGCTTATGCTGCCGCCTCAACTGAAAACAGTAGGTATACTGGAAGCCTTTCCCTGTGTAAGAAATGCACCCTGCATCACATAGGACCTTGCACTGTCAAGTGTCAGACTTGCAACAAGGTGGGTCATCTGACCAGGAACTGCAGAAACAAAGGGCCAGCCACTGGAAGCAACCTGCAGCCAGTATCAGTAAGTTGTCATGCTTGTGGAGAGAAAGGGCAATACAGAAACCAGTGCCCAAAGGCAAACAACAATGCCCATGGAAGAGCATACTTGCTGAGGGACAGGAATACTCACCAAGACCTGAACGTAGTCACGGGTACGTTCCTTCTAAACCAACATCTAGCTAGAGTATTATTTGATTCAGGAGCTGATAAAATTTTTATATCCATATCTCTTGCTTCTATGCTTAATATCACATCAATTACACTAGATACTACCTACGACATTGAAATGGACGATGGAAACCTTGTAGGCACTAATACCGTTATCCAGGGTTGCACCCTGATCTTGTTATACCAACCTTTCGAAATTGATCTCATGCCGATTAAGCTCGGTAGTTTCGACATCGTCATTGGTATGGATTGGCTATCCAAGTATCATGCTAGAATTATCTATGACGAGAAAGTCGTCCACATCCCCATCGACGGTGAAACTTTCATCATCCAAGGTGATCAAAGTAAAACCCGACTAAGCCTCATATTCTGTATTAAAACCGAAAGGTATATATCCAGAGGATATCAAGTTTTTGTAGCCCAAGTAATGGAAAACAAGTCAGCCTAGAAACGATTGGAAGATATACCAGTAGTCAGAGAATTTCTGAAAGTTTTTCTCAAAGATCTACCCGGTCTTCCTCCAGTTCGCCAAGTAGAATTTCAAATCGATTTAATTCCAGGAGCGGCACCAGTAGCCCGAGCACCCTACAGACTAGCTCCTTCAGAAATGCAGGAACTATC